>CAMOHE010047055.1:0-70056 GCA_946598075.1 Artocarpus hirsutus
CCTATTCATACAGTAAAAGTAATTTTTCACATCATGAATCCAATCAAGAAAAGATTCAATATCCAAATGTCCATCAAAAAAGGGCAAATCAAACTTAAGTTTGTAATTGGGTTCAGAACAATGAAGAACATTACCAAGTGGGGATGAGCTAAATCGTCCACCCACTAAGTGATTTTGTCCTCTGAATTAGATTGATGGTGGTAAAGATTGGTGGGTCCTCATCATCATCAACAAGAGCTCTAGCATATCAATGGCTTGAAATGGGCCGAAGAGTTAGTATGGGGCGTGCTAGAGGGGCAACTTCAATTTGAGTGGTGGTGGCGGTGGTTGTCAGTTGGGACATGTCTAAGGATGGTAGAATGAAGAGCACAATGAGCACCTTTTGGAGATCCTCGAAGAGAGACTCCATCTTCTGCTCCAGAAAGGAAAGTAATTAAGATAGCGAACATCATTGCTCTGTTGGGCTTTTCCATTGTCGACCATCACATCTGAGGAGAGACCTTAGGCTCTAACATTAAATGGTGTAGGAGCCCTTGTAACACTAGTTTCATAGAACCAAAATGAAAGAGAACACACCCAACAATAGTGGCCACAACCCCAAAACCTAGAACTCAAGAGGAATAAACTTCAGCTGCCTCTCATTAGTCTCATTTGGGCATTAAAACCCTTAAGTACAAACAACATTGCTCACTAAGAACATAACAAAGCAATAGAAAGTAGTAATAAAGTACCAAAGCGACAACATAAATGAACCAGACCAAAGTAAATGACAAAGCTTGAGAAATAAAACAAAAGTAGTAGTAATAAACAACGGTAGCATAACTACTCAAGAACTAGAGCCTTTTGTATCACATAGGTAATGGTTGATGATCAATGACACCACTTTCCAAGGGTATGAGATCTTTTGGGGCAAAGCTCAAAAGTAAAACTGTATAGGTTTGAAACCAAAGTAGACAATATCAAATCAATTGAAGGTGCAGGTTGTTACACCAAGTCTTGCTCCTTGTGGTGCCTCAAGTCCAATAGAGCTAAGTTCCTTGTAGCCATCAATGGCTGCACAGTTACACCACTCACAGCATTAAAATGGTTACGCATATTCTATCCATGCCTTCTCCTTGTGGCCTTTTGTTGTTCATTAATAGGATGTTTGATACATTGGTTCAAATAAAAAAACAGTATAAGGCTTGTACATGTTATGGTATAAAGCAAAAAACAATTACAGTGTAAAACTATCACATGCTAATATATTTGAACTAAAAGTTTTGATTTAAACTAATGCGTCAACCGCCAAACATAACTGTTGCCATAATAGGAAAAATCAAAATAACATATAGAATAAATTAAAAAAAATAGACTTCTGATCTAATTTAAAAGTTTTATGACTAAAATTGTCCACGGTAAGATTCTTTTCCTGGCAAAATCAATCCAATACTTATTTTTGAATGGTTAGTGGCAAGTTTTACAAGTACAAATACTCTAATATGTACTTGTCTATAACTATAGCAATCAATAAATGTACAAATGTTGTCCCAATAATAAAAGTGAGATATATCTAAGAGTCTTAGCGGAACCGTAAGATGGATATAGCTTCTCTCATTTACACGGGATTAGTGGGTGATTAGTTTACTTTAATTTTAGTAAAAATTACATAATCTGTCCATTTATTAAGGAGTAAATTAATATCTGTCTTTGTTTTGCAAATATCACTTATATGTCCATTTTTTAAAATTTCAGATATTCAGAACCCTAAAATACCCTCTAACTAAATATTATTATGTATTTAAATTTTTATAACAAATTTTCTTATTTTTTGAATAGTTAAATTAGGGAAAAAATATACACGTATATTTTTTGTTTTAACATATTACATTAATACATCATTATTATCACTTGAAGTCTTAAAAAAATGAAATAAATGTCATTGAGTATCATTAATTTAATGATATAACAATTATATAACCTACAAAATACACAAAAAGACTTAATAAATACTATATTTTTAATTTAATTACGTATCACAAAAAATAGGAAATATTATTCACTTGAAGTCTTAAGAAATAAATATCATTGTGTATCATTATTATTACGTATTATTAACTTAATGATATATCAATTATATAATTAGTAAGACACATACAAAGATTTAATAATACAGTATCATTAATTAAATTACAACACCGTAATTTCAATTTGTCTCTAAAACTATATCATTAATTTAATTACAATACCTTAATTCTAATTTATCGGTAAATCCAACTTGTCTGTAAAAAAATTCTATCTTTTTAAGAAATTTTAAAATCGTTATTTTAGATACCAATTTGAATTTAAGCAACAAACATCCTAATTCTATGGATTTTTTCTAAATATGATGTTATCATAATCCGTTTGAAATCTTAAATACATATAGTATAATTATTCTAAAAAAATAAATTAAAACTAACAATTTATTATTTTGGTCATTCATGTGTTTATACATACCTATTAAGACATATAAAGAATATTTATGAACTAGAGACATATATTAATTTTACACATAAAAAAGGCCACATGTTTTATTAACCCTTAATTTTAAACTCTAGTGGGTAATTTATTTTTGAATATGTCGTTAGTGGGTAGTTTAATTATTATATGAGGAACTATATTAAAAAAAATAAAAAATTATTCGATTAAAAAAAAACAGTGTGGGCTGGAAAAAACGTTTCATTCGGTCAATCAAACACAAAAGTTTAGGCCCAAAACAAAACTGAACTGCGCGAAAGAAAACTCGCCTAAATATAGCGGCAACCTGGTGCAAAACCCCCCCAACTCAAGCTATTCCAAACACCCATTTTTTCGAATTTTTAGATTTTGACTCTCACACTTCCACGTATACTGTATAATAATAACGACAATAGTAATGTGTAAATTTTCTTTCCGAATAAACATATTTTCTATTTTCTACTTCAAATTTTGCTTAAATCTCTTTTATTTACGTACTTTGCCAAACAGATTTGCTTTCTTCTTTTTTTTCCTTCCTTCTTTCTTTCCTTTCCCCCTCTGTGGGCGATCAAGCCCCTTTTTTTCACTCGTTTCCCTTTCTCTCTGGACCTTCCCGGAGATCTACTGGCTATTTTCCTGCTTATTTTCCCTAGAAAATCCCGAAGTCGATTGCGTTTTTCAAACAACAAATCTCGCTCTTTTTTCTCTTCGTTGCAGAAATTATGAAGAGAATAAGGGAGGACGTGTTCGTCAGCACTCAATTGAAACGCCCTTTCTCGTAAGTCTCTCTGTTCTCATCTTCGAAAATTGCATGTTTTGTTGATTTTGTTTGGTTTGATTATGTTGTTGATCGTGTTCTCTTTCGCGTTTAGAGGCTGATCTCCTAGGAATTTTACCTGTTTGTTTGGATTTTTAAGCGGATGAGTTATACCAACAGTGTAATCTAAATTGGGGAAGGAATGTTGGTTGAAATTGATGAAACTTTGGATCTTTTCTTGTTTATTTATGGGGTGAAAAGTGGAATCCGAGATTAATTATATGTTGTACCTGGAATCTGAAAGCATATGTGTTAATCGGGAAAGTTTGTGTGTATAGATTAACTGTGGCATTAATGGTGATATTCTGTTAATTTTTAGTTTTATTTGTTTGATGTTGAATGAGTTTATTATCAATTTTGGGGTGCAAAGCCACGGGCAGTCCTCAGTCCCGGGGCCAGGAGGAGAAGGGGGAGGAGGAGGAGGTGGTTCTCAGAAACTAACAACTAGTGATGCCTTGACCTATCTTAAAGAAGTGAAGGACATGTTTAAAGACCAAAAGGAGAAATATGACATGTTTCTTGAGGTTATGAAAGATTTCAAGGCCGAGAGGTTTGCTTCTCCGCACCTGTCGAGCTCTATTTCATGATGAATGGTTTTTTGTTGCATTTACTTGCCAATTGATCCATGGCTGTGTTTTTGTCTATTCCAGAACTGATACTGCAGGTGTTATTACAAGAGTGAAGGAGTTATTCAAAGGCCATACCAATCTAATTTTGGGATTTAACACCTTCTTGCCTAAAGGTTATGAGATAACCATTGATGAGGATGAGCCTCCACCCAAAAAGATAGTAGAATTTGAGGAAGCTATTAGTTTTGTGAACAAGATAAAGGTTATTATGCTCCACTATTTGAGATTTGAATTAAAAAAAGAAAAAAGAAAAACGAAATTCCAAGTTGCAGTGTTATTCCTTGTTGTTTAATAGGTGGATAAATGTCTTGCAGAAACGATTTCAAAACGATGAACATGTGTATAAGTCATTTCTAGACATATTGAATATGTATAGAAAGGAACACAAGGACATAAAGGCGGTCTACGATGAGGTAAGAAAATTTACTTTTTGTTATTTTGCTTACATAATATAATCGATAGCCCTTTTTTTTTGGTTCTTCCTGTCATTATTATCTATTGATTTGAAGTGGTCAATTTATCTTCTCAGGTTGCAACTTTATTTCATAAACATCCAGATTTACTTGATGAATTCACAAGATTTTTACCTGATTCTAGTGCAACACTTTCAACACAACACATTCCTTATGGCCGAAATTCACTTCCACGCTTCAATGAGCGGAGCTCTGTTACACCCAAAATTCTTATGGACAAGGTTATTACATTATGTTGAAAGATGTTTTCTTCCACCCACACTCCCCCCATCCTTTTTTTTTTTCTTCACTGGTTTGAAAGTTAATGGATTCTTGATGGTGGAAAAATGAATTTTATTCTCAACAGCAACGTCGGCGAGATAGGATTATTGTTTGCGGTGCAGAGCGTGATCGTAGTGTTGATCGTCCTGACCTGGACGAAGCCATGAAAATGAGTAAGGAGCAAAGAAAGCGTGCTGAAAAGGAGAGTAAGGAGAGGAGAAATCGTGATCATGATGATAGAGAACATGAGAACAATAGTAATAGGGACTTCAACTTCCAACGAATTTCTGACAAAAAGAAATCTGCGAGAAAAGTTGAAGGAGTTGGAGGGAATGGTAATAATGATGAGAAAGATACCTTGAAGAGTGAGTTTGTTCATATCCCTTTTTATACAAGCTGATATAAATCGATACAACTAGCCAAAGAAACGTACAAATTAGGATCAATGTTATTTTCATAAAATCAATGACACAACGTTATTGAAATGTATGCTATCTCATGATATTTGATCTAAGGGAGTCAGATCCCAATTTTTTATGAGCTAATTTAAAATTTCACCTCAAATCTTGAATGTCTAGAACTCTCTGGTGACAATAGAGTGTAATGTGGAAAAAAAAATACCATGGAATATTCAATTGTTTCGCTGACCAACAGTTTTGCTCTTTTTTTTTTTCGTTACTTTTGTTTTGGTGGAGATAAGTTATTGTTTCGTTCCCTTTATTTCCACGTCAGGCATATACAGCCAGGGATTTATTTTTTGTGAGAAAGTTAAAGAGAGGTTGTGCAGTCAGGATGACTACCAAGCATTCTTGAAGTGTCTTCATATTTATAGCAATGGAATAATTAAAAGGAATGATTTGAAAAATCTGGTACGTGTTACACCATCTCTAGCAATTATTCTAACTTGTAGATCATCCATTATCTTCCTTCACATCCATGCTACCATCATCAAACAAAGAAAAATGACCACTGCCTGATTTAGCAAAAGAACTCCAATGCAGACACAGAAAAATGCTCTGGTTGATTGCATTTTTGAGGAACTAGTTTGAATATTTACTTTTTTTTTGGGTCTTTGACTCCGCTGCTACAGGTTACTGATTTATTGGGAAAGTTTCCAGACCTTATGTTGGAGTTTACTGATTTCTTAGAACGTTGTGAGAATATTGGTAACTTCATAACACTAGCTGTATTTTTTTCCCCCTCTCTCTTGGTTCGTATCTCTTACTTTGTTTCTTACTGGTCTATTTTTTGTAGATGGATTCCTTGCGGGTGTTATGAGTAAAAGTATGTATATATATATTTATGTTACCTGTAGGTTTTTTTTTAAATATCTTTATAGTATATTATGTGGAGCAGTTCATTTTTATGCGCTGACAATTTAGATGCCACATGATTCTTATGGCAATCTTAAGTTTTCTTTTGTAATTTGTGAACTCAGATGGCACTAATTTCTTGATGCAGAATCAATTTCCAGTGATAGTCACTCAACCAGACCAGTGAAGGTAGAGGATAAAGAAAAAGAGCAAAAGTGCGATGTTGAGGGAAGCAAAGAAAAGGAGAGATGCAGGGAAAAGTATATGGGAAAATCCATTCAGGAGCTTGACCTCTCTAGTTGCAAAGGGTGTACTCCAAGTTATCGCCTTCTGCCAGATGATGTATGCAACTTTAAATGCAGTTCTTTACATGCTGTAGTATGCAGATCTTGGACTTGTAATGAAGCGTAACTTGTTGGCACTTGTAACTTTTCAGTATCCAATACCTTCAGTAAGCCAGAGATCAGGGCTCGGTGCTCAAGTTTTGAATGACCACTGGGTATCTGTGACTTCAGGAAGTGAGGACTATTCCTTTAAACATATGCGCAGAAATCAGTACGAGGAAAGTTTGTTCAGATGCGAAGATGATCGGTAAAAATTAAGGAATAGTTTTGCTGTTGTCCTCGATGGCATGGTCCTTTACAATGGCGTATATCTTTGTTAATTATTGTCCACTTATAAATGGCAGTGTTTTCTGTATGCTTGTGCAATTATCTAAGTTCCTTAAGGAAGTATTAGCATCCAACATAGTTCTTATCTTATATGATATATTCCTTGATAATACGTTGTGGATTGTTTACAATGCTAAAGTGTGTTCCATTTGTTCCTTGGACTCCCTTTAGGCCTCTGGGCTTTAGGAAAAAACTTTACAGCTGTCTTTGTTGCTTCTCTAACCATGTCGTGTTTTAGATTTGAACTGGACATGCTGTTAGAGTCTGTGACCTCCACTGCCAAGCGAGCAGAGGAATTGTTGAACAGCTTAAATGCAGTCAACATGGAAAATCCAATTCGTATTGAAGAACACTTTACTGGTTTGTTTCTTTCAGCTCACCCTGAAGCAAGAACATTTCCCAAATTGGTCTTTGGTATCTAAGATTTTTACTGGTTTGTTCTCTGACTGATTTGGCCTTCTCAACTTTCTATGTTTTCAGCTTTAAATTTAAGGTGCATTGAACGTTTATATGGTGACCATGGTCTTGATGTGATGGACATATTACGTAA
This sequence comes from Artocarpus hirsutus, assembly GCA_946598075.1. Taxonomy (NCBI): domain Eukaryota; kingdom Viridiplantae; phylum Streptophyta; class Magnoliopsida; order Rosales; family Moraceae; genus Artocarpus; species Artocarpus hirsutus. Next base: position 7,193 of record CAMOHE010047055.1, read on the forward strand.
AAATCCAGCTCTGGCATTGCCTGTCATATTAACGCGCCTGAAGCAGAAGCAAGAGGAATGGACAAAGTGTCGTTCAGATTTTAACAAGGTTTGGGCTGAAATATATGCAAAAAACCACTATAAATCACTTGATCATCGAAGCTTCTATTTCAAGCAACAAGATTCAAAGAATTTGAGCAGTAAATGTAAGTTCAACTTTGTTTTTCGGATGGTATAGTAAGTTTTAAAATAACAGTGGTGGCTATTGTTGCATCAGCTATCCTATTTATTGTCTTTATAAAAAAAAATGCAGCATTAGTGGGCGAGATCAAGGAAATTAAAGAGCAAAAACAGAAAGAGGATGATTTTCTCCTCGCACTTGTTGCGGGAAATAGACAATTCATCAGCCCACATCTGGAGTACGAATGCTCAGATCTTAGCATTCATGAAGAGATGTACAAACTTGTCGAATATTCATGTGAAGAAATATGCTCAACAAAAGAACAGTTAAATAAAGTCATGAAACTCTATACTTCCTTCTTGGAACCAATTTTGGGCGTTCCTTCTCGACTTCACTGTTCAAAGGTCACTGAAGATGTTAAAGAAGTTAGGAATGGTGCTACAAATTGTAGTACATCAAGCATAGGAGAGAGTGATGACAGTCCAGTTGGTGAAGCTGCTGTTGTTAGTTCTGCAAAACAAAAATCTCTGCATGGTGAAGATGGCAATACTTTACCAGGATCACCGAGTATTTGTAGGACCGGTTTAGCAACCGGAGATACCTCAACTAAAGAAAATAGTTCTGTTGATGTGGGTCGTGTCTGCCGAGACGAACCAATTTGTGATATTCAGCAACTTGAGAAAAACAATAAAAATGAAGATATGACTGATAAAACTTGCGGGTCCAATAAACATGTCACCTCCATTGACCGAGTTTCTAATTTGAATGCATCATCAACAAATGGAGTGGAAACTAGTCATGACAGAACCAGCCTGGAAGCAGCGCCAGGTTCTCTCTTTCTCTCAATTGGTAAATTGCATAATAATTTTCTCTCGTTTTTCTTTCTAACTGTTGCTGAGACTATTTTCTTGCTCTTTGTGCGTTTGTCATTGTTTTTCATTTCAAGGTTGTGGCACAAATCTATCTAGACCTGATGACAATGTTAATATCATACCTTCAGCAGAGGTATGAGTTTGGAATGTTGCAAGCATTAAGTTCTTAATTGCCTTTGATAGAGTAGATATACTAATGGATCTACGAATCACTCATTTCCTCCTTTCTGCCCTTTTGTGTTTCTTATGGACGGCGTTTTATTAACCTGTTTTGCATGTCTCTTGCATACTTTAGGAAGGTGATGTTGCAAGAAATGCATCGTTGACAAATGGGTTTCTTAGAGAAGGTACTAAACTAAGCAGTTCTCATGAAGGATCTGTAGAGGCCTCCAAGATTGAAAAGGAAGAGGGCGAGTTATCACCTAATGTTGACTTTGAGGAGGATAACTTTGTTATCTCTGGAGATGCTCGGGTACAGGGTATGGCCAAGGCAAAACCTTCTGTTGAAAGCAGGCAGTATCAATCTGGAAGTGGAGAAGAGCTGTGTGGTCAACAAGCTGGAGTGGAGAATGATTCCGGCGCTGATGATGAAAACAGTGAAAATGTTTCCGAAGCTGGTGAAGATGTTTCAGGCAGCGAGTCTGCAGGTGATGAGTGCTCCAGGGAAGGGCAGGGAGAAGAGGATGGTGATCGTGATGAGGTTGATGGTAAGGCCGAGAGTGAAGGTGAGGCTGAGGGGACAAGTGATGCACACTTAGTGCCATTACCGGAGTGTTTTCTTTCATCCGTGAAGCCTCTTGCAAAACATGTGCCAGCTACTTTAGTTGAGCAAAAGAAAGGACACCGGGTCTTCTATGGAAATGATGATTTCTATGTGCTTTTTAGGCTGCACCAAGTAAAGAAAAATATTCCCCTCTTTGTTTGCGTTGGTATTGTACATGTTCACTTATTCCCTGATCTCAATGCATAACTTTTTTGAACTTGTTAGATTCTATATGAAAGGATTCTGTCAGCAAAAGTGCATTCAACAGTTGGTGGAGAAATGAAATGGAGAAAGGATGCAGGTTCTCCTGATCCATATGGCAGGTAATTTACTACTGCTCTCCTACTCTATAAATTATAACTGGTTGATACAATTTTATTTAGATATGTTATTCACATTATGCGAGATTCGTGAGTGCACTCTACAATTTGCTTGATGGGTCTTCTGATAATGCAAAGTTCGAGGATGAATGTCGAGCTATCATAGGAAACCAATCATATGTGTTATTTACATTGGACAAAGTGATATATAAATTGGTCAAACAGGTAAGCAAACTTTAAGTTCTCTCTTCTTTAATGTTCTTTTGCCAGAATTCTGTGTAAATGATAATTCTTTGCTACAGCTTCAAACAGTGGCAACTGATGAAATGGACAATAAGCTTCTTCAATTATATGAGAGTGAAAAATCCCGGAAACCTGGTATGGGAGATGTAGTATATTATGAAAACGCGCATGTCCTTCTGCATGAGGAGAATATTTATAGATTGGACCGTGTAAGTTCTTTGAACTCTTTTCCACTCTTACTCTCTCTCGCTGAGAAACTATCTTCCTCCTGCAGGGAGTTTTCACTGTTTATGATTTTGACTTTATGCCTTTTTTGTGTTTTTCTCTACCTTCACTTTCTAGTCTGCCCCCTCCCGGTTATCCATCCAGTTGATGCACAATGTGACTGAGAAACCTGAGGTCTTTGCAGTTTCAATGGATCCCAATTTTTCTGATTATCTGAACAACGATCTTCTATCAGTCTTTCCTGGAAAAAAGGAGCCACATGGGATTACCCTAAATAGGTAATAACTTTATATTTCGGCCTATACTATTATTTTGATGTCATTTACTAAACGGCAGGCATCATTGCAGGTTTATGTTATCTTTTTACATTGTGCATTTTAAGACTTCTTTTCTCTACTAGATGGTTCTCAATCCACACGCGCTTGATTTTGAACGATTAGATTTCCTCTTTTTGAAATATCCATTCCCTCCAATGCAATCGTGCAAAAATAAATATATCTAATGTGACTGATTTGTGCATCTTAAATATTGAGGTAAATTGCTAGATTGGTCTCAACCTTTCACGAAAGTGAAATTTTGGTCCCCCAACTTTTTTTTTTTTAATTTTTTGGTCCCCGACCTTTAATTTTTCTTACTGAAGGACCATTTTAACGGTCAAACTATTAAGTTTGTCCGCTAAAATGCTTGGATATTATTTTTGTAAAAATTACTAAATTACTCTTCAAAATAATAAATACATTAAAAAATTATTGGTAAATCACAATCATTGGTCTGATTTTCATTTCAAAATAATTCAAAATCAGCAAAAAAAAAAAAAAAGAATACAAAAATCAAAAAACAAAAAATCAATTTTTCTAATTTTCCCCATTTTCATTCTCTCTCCTCTTCTTTTCTTCCCTTCTTTCTCTTCTCCTGTCAGGCCCACCCCTGCCTCCCCCCTGTGCAGGCGATCCTAGTATCATCAGTTTAATACTTTTTAGTATTATCTTTAATTTCATTTAGTATCCCATTCTTGTTAGTTTCTAGTCTTGACCTAAAAAGTCCTATAAATATGAGTGTAATCAAATTATCACAATCATCTCTTATCAATAAAATTTAAGACTTATTTTATTTTTTCAATTATTTTTTGAGTTCTTGTTTGTTCTTTGTTTCATTTTGAAACATATGCTTCTGCGTCTGCAACACCATATAAAGTTTTAGCTTTACTGACGGAATATAGTTGTTTTGGATACACTAGACATGAGGTTTTTACCATTACTGAAGGGATATATGTAGTTTTGGATACTTGTTAGGCATGTAACCATGTTTAGTGTCGTATTATATTTTTTCCTATTATCAGATTGCAATTTTAAGGGAAAAGGTTTTGTGAATTGTTGCTTATTTTTTATACTTGTTGCTTTATATAATATCCGCAGAAACAAGCGCGGATTTGCATCTTTAGATGAATCTTCTGCAGTCTCCGCTGCCTTGGAAGGTGTCCAATTAGTTAATGGTTTGGAGTGTAAGATTACTTGCAGTTCATCCAAGGTAGGTCTCTTTTCTCTCTCGATAAGAAACATTACTTTCTTAACCCAAAAGAATTTTCACTATCTAAGAAGAGAATGGGACATCCTTTTAGGGAAAAGGAATGAAAATCAGCGATACAACAAAAGAAGTAATCCTTTAATTCCTTATCCGAAGAGGCTGAAAAATGAAGCTTGAAAAAAAAAATTTCCCCATGATACAGAACTTGTTAGTTTTTTTTTTTTATTATTATTATTTGCTAACGGGTGAGGCTCCATTGTTCACGTGAAAACATTGACTTTGTGATTGTAACAAGATTCTGCAACAACAAATCATGCATGAACATTTATTTTTTTTCATTTGTTCATGGGCCATTATCATGTGGCAGATGTCCTACATAATGGACACAGAAGATTTCTTCTTCCGGCGGAGGAAGAGATCAACATCATTGGGAGCTATTTCTTCACATTTTCATCAGAGAGTACAACGGTTTCACAAGTTCATGTCGCACTCTCTGTGACTTAACATGCCTATTTCCGAGACCGCAGTTTCTCAAGGCATAGACAGACAGACTGACTGACTGACTGACACGAGATGCGTCACCGTAAGTAAATCACGGAGCAAAACTTGCGTCTCTCGGTTCTTTTCACGTTTTTATAGTATTTAAGTTTATGGAGATGACATAACTCGTGCCTTTTCTTTCACATATTTAGAAGCCAGATCCATGAAAAACCCAACAAGGGTTGCTTCATATGGTTGGCCTATAAGCTATTGTTTTTGTATATACAGATCTGTATGATATTTTTGTAGAGAGGTATTTATTTAATCTCTAATTTTTATTTTTCTACGGGGCCTTCATAAGGACTTTGTTCCCATCAGACTAAATTCTGCAAATTGAAACAGGGCTAAGTTTTGACGTGTTTCCAAACCACCTGGCAGTGACACATGGGTTAGTATTGGAATTTTGGTAGCAGTCAGTTAATGTACGTATTATTTGATAATTTATCAGTAATGATATGTATTTCCCGGTGTTAGGGTTTCTACAGACCGTACTTGTAGGTAATATGTGGGCCCCAATGTCAGTCTAACTGGGCCAGGATGCAGTGGCCTTTAATGAAGCTAAAAGCAACCAATGCCCGTGCGTGCCATTTCAGCCTTAATGAGCATGTGGCGAGCAGTCCCATTATTTCCGGGCGGCGAAGACTTAATTTAACAATTAAATAGCAGTCTTGTTGTACGAAAAAGATTTGGGGGAATTTGGTTAAATTCACCAAATGATGGGAAAACGAATGCGTAGCCTTTGCCTTAGAAAACAAAAAAGTGTTCGACACTTGATTTATATTTTTTTTATTCCTCTAAGGTGCCAACATCAGGCAATTTCTTTCTTTCTTTCTTTTCTTTTTTTTCCCCCTAATGAATCAAACAATTTCTTTTAGCTTCTATGTTGAAGTCAAGCTCCCATTCTCGTTTAACTAATGGTTTCCTTAGTTTAGAAAATAAAGTGGTGTTTGAAAGGTGGTGAGGATCGTTGGTTTGAACTATTTTTACTGTAACATAGAGAGTTTTATACTGTAACAATTTTTTTTTATTATTACTGTAGCATATAGGAGTTTTATATTGTTCATAACTGAGTTTGTGGTGAGAACCGTGGTTTCTATCACTATGCCAAACAGAGGGTAAGTTAAAACTTAAACATTGTATATAAGAGCTTTAGACTGTAGTAAATTATTATAATATATAAGAGTTTTATGTTGTAACAAGTTGAAACTTAGGCCTTGTTTGTTTTTGTTCTTAGAATTTTTAGAAATGTTTTCACATGTTTTTTGAGACAAATTTTAAAAACATTCGCAGTACAATTTTTAAGAAATTTTTATTTTTTAAAACAAAAACATTTTCATATATTTTAAAAATAATACGAAAAGACCCTTTTAAGTTTTAATTTATTTCTTAAACAAAGCCATTTTATGGTTTGTTTCAGCACCCAAAAAAGGCTTTTGTATTAGCTACTATAATCCAAATAATATGTCACGTGTGGTAATCTACAAGGTGTTTGGGAAAAAATAAATAACTAAGAAATCTAAAAGTTGAATGTGTTAGAAATCAAATAAACACCAGGTGAACTTTTTCCTTTTTGGTTCCTCAGGAATTGGTGAACTGTTGCTGATTGATAATTGAAACGCAGTAAAATTCTTTATACTGGTCAAAGTCTGATGTTTCATGTAATTGGGTACTTGTAATCAAGAGATTTCAACTGAGGCATAACGGTAAGATCTTTATCAGATCCTTTTTTTTTTTATATATTCTTCTTTTGGTTTTAATATGATTTTAATTAAATTTAATATTCAGAGAAATATGCACTATGACTATCGTATCCCATTTCCTAATGTGGAGATCACATTTGAAGTCTCATGCCTGGAGACCTAATGATGCTTCTTTGAAGAAGACGTATAGTTTTCCGATTGAGTTCGAAGAAGCATTGTGGCCATGGATCCATGACATGGGCGTGGCAGAATTACTTCAAGGCCCAAGCCCCAGCCTTCTTTTACATCACAAACTCCATTTTTCTATCATGATCATGTGGATTCCGGCTTTGCTTTCTCCGCCACAAATTTTAGAGTAGCACTATCCATGAATACCATGTCTAAGAGATGCTATGTGTTGAAATTGTTTCTTTTATCTCAGCTCTGACCGACGAACTTACATTTTCACAGAGGAAGTTACTAAAATTAATCTAGTAACGGAGCTTGAATACGTGGGATGCCAAATTAGTATAGTTATAAGAATACCATGGTTTAGGGGTGTTCATAAAATCCGTTAATCCATATAATTTGTTTAATCAAATCCAATCCACCCTATCGGAATAGATTAGATTATGAAAAATACGGGTTGATTTTGAGTTAAAAATTTTCGAATTCGTATTGGATTGGATTATGAAAAATACGGATTGGTTTTGGATTAGTATTTTCCCAATCCGATATATACAGATTGAGTATCTCTCAATTCGTGTAATCTATGAATCCAATATATATAATTCTTAAATTTTATATATTAATATATATATATATGAACATATAAATTTTTAAACTAATATAAATTTCTAAATTGATATGTATGTAGGCTACAGGTAAAATTGTTTATAGTTTTGTTAAGTTAAAAAAATAAAACCCATCCCGAAGAAGGTCTAAATTCACCCTATTTTAATTTTTAGTTCAAACTCAAAAATGTAAATAATCTCTAATTTTTTATTTGTTATAGTAAAAAACAAAAAAATTATTGCAGTGTAAAACTCCTATATGCTATAATATTTTGAACCATAATTATAGTTCTAATTACACTTCTCAAAGACCTAGTTGAGTGTGGAGTTCATATTGCAAATTTTACTTCCAATCTTTGTTGTGCAGCGTCATTTTCATCACGGCTGGGTAGAAAATATGTATATGTGACCTTACACAAAGGAGAGAAAACTCGCGTGTAACTTAATTGATTTTGCAAGCTGGACATAGACCATCACATTCCCAATGTCTCTTATTGTCGTAGATGGAGTGTTCGAGATATATATATATATAGAGTAAGTAATTAATTTTTACCTTTAAAATTATCAAACTATTTTTTAAGCATGAGAAAAAGAACTAACAACTTTCAAAAAATAAGAAAAAAACAAAAGTAAAAACACACACAAACCCATTTAGAAGGGTATTTTAAACATTTTTTAGGTCAAAAATCCTTCGTATTATTTTTTAAAAATTTTTTAAAATTTTGTTATTTTTTTAAGGCAATTTTGGGCAATTTTTGAAGTCATAATGAAAGGTTGATTGGAAAAATATTGTGTACTAAATCTAATTTAAAAGAATAAATTTGATGAGATTAAAAATAAAAAATAAGCCTTTGATATTGTTTTTGAAATGTTTTCTACCACTTTCAAAAACGCAAAAAATAAAAATGTTTTTAAAACATTGTTTAGTTAAAATTGTGGGAAATGAAAATAAAAATTGTTTTCAAAATACTCAAAATTTTATGTTTTTCAAAACAAAAAAAAAAAGTTGTTTTCATTTTTTTTTTGACCAACCTCGCAGTCACCCCTCCCCTTTCACCCTCCTCCTCCTCCTCCTCCTCGTCCTCGTCCCACCCCGTCTTCTATCCAACAAACCCCACCCACAGCCATTTGGCCCTAACCACAGCCGTACGTCAACTATCGCTACCCCCATTCGCCACCACCGAACCCATATCCATCGCCATCGTCGTACCCATCTCCTCACCATCATCGAAGCTCCCCCGTCACCATTTCTCCGTCGAACCCATCACTGGAGCGAAGCCCACTGTACATAGCATATCGTTGCGCATTGTTTCCCACCCATCGACCCTCGTCGTTGCCATCCCAGCGACTCTAAAATCCCCACCCCTAGTAACCCTTGCCTTCGCCCCCAGGCAACCCTCAACTCCAAGATCCCTCTTGGCTCCTACAATGCTAGTCCCTCCTTCGGCAACTCCAACCTCCCCTTTTTTTTTTTCGTTTGTCTGAGATTTTTTAGCAATTTTTTAGTTATAATTAGTGTTATTAATCAAAATTAATAAGTATTTTAGACTTAAATTTAGTTATATTTGCAATAATAATTTTTATTAAAATTTTTTTTTTAAAAAACGCATTACTATATACAACCCAACAAAATTTCAAAAACAATCTCAATATATTTTTTAAAATGTTTTTGTTTTTATTTTTTTTAAAAAAATAAAAATAAAAACACCATAAAACAAGGTAATATTTAAATAAACCTAAAACAAAAAATATAAATCCCTAAATAACCCATATATATTAATGTAACCTTGTTTCGAATGAAATAAATATGTACAAACGTTTTGCTTGCAATAGAGATATTAGTTATATTCTTTCAAAAAAAAAAGATATTAATTATATATGTACATAGCATGTGGTCACATGACGGTGGATTAACCAGGATGCACGATAATTCATTATTTATACGGCTTCAAAGCACGTGGTCACATGGTCTTGCCATTTTCAAACGAAGCATGAAGTTAATTGAATCGTCGACCCTTTTTTTTTCCCATAAAGCCTTTTCCTCACCTACCAATAATCAAATACTACAATTCCAATAAAATATATTATATTATATATATTGACGAAAGCGTTAGGAAAGTTCGAGAAGACCAACATTCAACTCTGCGGAGCAGCCTGACTCTGCCAAAACGTGAACAAAACAAAACGCGTTCTGTCGAAGACACGCGCAAAGACGCGTTGGCGTTCTCAGTCTAGTCTTCCTTCCAACTATTTCAACATTTATGTCCTTTCTTTTTTCTCTCTAAGTCCCAATACAAATCCACCTCACAAATTCTCTTCTTTGTGTCTCAGTTTCGCAAACTCAATCTATCATCATCATCTCAAGAACTGATTTTTCACAGAGATGTTTATTTCGAGAATATCACTCTTGGTTGTAGTTTTCCTCGTCCTAGTTTCTGATTTGCTTCTTTTTCCTGCCAATATTGAAGCCCGATCGTTTCCCAACAAAGTCGTATATAGAGGTTATGAAATACCCAATAATGTTGTTGAGAGCTCAATGCAATTTTCTGAGGCCCCAGAATACAGAAACGGATTCCATTGTCCAGTTTTGGGCAAAAGCTACGTGTCGTTGGCTTGTGACCCTTCTGCTGTTCACATTGCAATGACAATTGATTCAGAGTACTTGAGAGGCACCATTGCTTCAGTCCACTCAATCCTCATGCACACTTCTTGCCCAGAAAATCTCTTCTTTCACTTCATCGCCTCCGATGCCTATTCCGATTCGATACTATCCAGCGCAGAAAGCCTTACTCGGACTCTTCAAGCCACCTTCCCTTCACTGAGTTTCAAAGTCTACATTTTTAAGGAAAGCATGGTCAACAATCTAATATCTTCTTCAATTCGTCAAGCTCTCGACAACCCGTTAAACTACGCGAGGAGCTACTTAGCCGATTTGCTCGAGCCCTGCGTTGCTAGAGTGATCTATTTAGACTCCGATACCATATTGGTCGACGACATACAGAAGCTATGGAGTGTTTCTCTGAGAGGTTCAAGAGTGATTGGAGCTCCCGAGTATTGTCACGCGGACTTTAACAAGTACTTCACTGATCAATTCTGGTCGGACAAGGAGCTTCGCAAGGTTTTCGAAGAGAAGATTAGCAACAATATCAAGCCTTGCTATTTCAATACGGGCGTGATGGTGATGGATTTGGAGAGATGGAGAGAAGGAGATTACACGGGAGAGATTGAGAAATGGATGTGGATTCAGAAGGAGAGGAGGATTTACGAGCTTGGTTCTCTGCCTCCGTTCTTGTTGGTGTTTGGTGGAGATGTTGAGGCCATTGAGCATAGGTGGAACCAACATGGGCTTGGTGGAGACAATGTGTTGAACAGTTGTAGAAGTTTGCATCCTGGTCCTGCGAGCTTGTTGCATTGGAGTGGCAAAGGGAAGCCATGGGTGAGGCTCGACTCTCAAGTGCCTTGCCCGGTTGATCTTCTGTGGGCCCCTTATGATCTTTACAAAACCCAGCATCAACCCCTAAAACAACAAGAACAATGAACAATTTCTTCTTTTTTTTTTCTTTTTAATTCAATTCATTTTTTGTACATATCGAGAGATCACCGCTAGTACACAGGGAATTTGTTTTTGATAGTGTTTCATTTATTTATTTGTTTGTGGGAAGAAACCCTCCGAATTCAAGACGGAATAGTTTGCTTGAATTCCAGATCTTTTCTATGTCACCTGACCTATTGTAGGATTGGTTTCTGAATATTTGCGCAAATCTAGAACTCTGAGAATCATCAATGAAATTGTTACGATTTACAAGCCACTCGACAAGAAGAGCCGCCTTTGTTTTCATTTCTTTGCTACAGCTATGCCCAAAATCTGAGATGCAGCTTAAACTTTTATTAAGCTACTAAATGTCATCTATTCTCATCAACAGTGAAGTGACGTTTGGTTTAGTAAAACAAAGTTATGATGTAAATAAAAATAGAAATACAATTTTTAAAAAAAAAAAACGAATGATTTGCTCCACTTTTAAGGTTTAGTTGAACAATAGAATTAACATCACGATTACAATTGTTACGAGTGATTTAGTTGTTTGTATAAAATAGGATAATTATAAAACTTACAAAAATACTTCTACGTTTAATCTTTTATAACAAAACTTCGTGTTGAAACGATGGGAAGAGTAGTTCAAGTAACAAAATATTAAGGGTGATCTTAAGCAAAAATGTTTTACTTGACATCATATTTGAAACAAAAAATGATTATTTCATTAGTCTATTTTCAAAATATGTATTCAGACATTTTGGTAGGATTGTTTCCTTTTGCTCCATCAAACATGAATTATCAGTCCATTCCAACAGCCATTCCATCAGGCATCAACCATGGCGTGCTGTAAATTCTTTCACGATACTATACGTCAACAACATAGATTTCTCATATTTTAACCTCAAAATATGCTACAACAGAGATTTAACATTAAACTATGAAACTACAACTGCAACACCCATAAGATTTAGGAGTCGGCATGCCTGGCGAATGGCATCCAAAATGTCATATTAGGACAATGTAACGGTTTCGCTCTAGATTAAAAAGAAATATATAGCAATACAAATAAATATGGGCATGGAAACAAAAAAGAAGATGAAAAAGGAGAAAAGGGTGTAGAATATACGAGTTTCCCACTCTCTCTTTACAACAGTCCAACAACGCAAGTCAAGTGTAATCTGTTTTCCAAGCCCCTTAAATGATGACCCAATAGCATACACCTGCCAATAGGAAGACTAGACTTAGTGCCCAATTGGTAACAATAATCAAGGAAGTGACCACCGTCCACACGTGTGAACGTGAACCATGTGCTTTCTTCTTTTTTTTATATATTATATGAACATTGCTTAATCATGTGCAAGTTTCTTTATTAATGAGAACATTTCCTACATGTAACTTAATCAAGAGAAAGAACTGTATTAAGAAAAGGGGGAGAAAAAGAAAAGACAAGAGAAGCAAGCTATTTACAAATGAGAATGAAATAATCCTAACCAGAAAAGCAGCTTCGCTAGGTAATCACGTGAGGTGCCTGCGGTGTTGCAAGATTCATCATTGCCATTGGGCAGGTTTTCTCTGTTCCCTGGGACTGACTCTCCCATAAAATTCGAATCACCGTCATCTTTGAAGAATCTTTGCGATGTTTTTTGAACAAGCTGGCGAATTATTTCCTCTACCTCTAACGACGATGGCTTGGACAATTCTGTCACCTGTTCAAACAAATGAGTACATTTTAGCTCAAATTTAGCACAGGCACAAGACCTGCTAGTATGAAATGAAATATTGAATCCAAGGTTTAGAGTATTAACATTTAAATACTCATCCAAAGAACACAATATAAAGAAAAGATTTTAGGCTATTACCATATTAGAATCCAATGACCGCAGATAATCCAACAGATCATTCCTATGTTCTCTGCTATATTCCATTTGTAAATTTTCCTGCTTTCGCGCATTCAGTTCCTGAAAAAAATGTATGATTTAGTGCCAACAAATTAGAAAAGGCTAATCTAACAACTCCTCCCACAAAACTGATTGAGGGCTCAAGCCACGCAACTATGAGTGCCGTGGGTGGCCAAAAAGGTTTTCTCCTCACATAGCTTGACAAAAGTTGTTAACAGGAAAATAAACGTTATTTACACCACAAATTGTTCCACGGCTACCCATCTAAACATTACATCAATTTCTATTTGACCCCATAAAATTGAAGTATAATGATGAATATTTAGTAACAAAGTTTAGAAACTACTTTCATTCAACTCCTGAGCATAAATGATTGGCAACATTGCAATTCAGCCATTTGAATCCACAACACATTTGTAAGCAAGTCAAAAAGGAATTATGCAACGCAATTCAAAGCATTAAACAATGTTACAGAACGTAAATTGCAAAAGCAAACATGGCTGATGTAAAGTCCCGTAGAGAAATAGGAGGGTGGAAGTACTGAAAATGCCTTCATTTACTCAATAAACTGGAAGCCTCAAAACCTAAAAACGACCGATTTTAATGTCTTGCCTAGCATATATGAAAACTCTAATAACATATACAGCTATCTCATCAATCAACAAAAACTATTATATAAGGCCATATGGTCAAAACTCGTGTGATATAAAAATTATCCACCTTTCTCCTAGGCATGCTTCAAGCAAAACAGACACTCTACAAATTGTATTGGACAATTTCTTCGCCTAATTCCATAATTTAATCCTGTTTCTAGTCCAGAGTTGAGTAGCAACAATGAAAAAAGGTGAAGCGCAAAAAATTTTCTGATTAACTTACTCACCTCGGTGACAGTAGATAACTCCGATTGCAATCGCTGAATATAGCTCAAAGCTTCAGGCGATAGGTTCCCGAAGACCTGAGGACTTCTTGTCTCTAACTCTTCGATACTCGTCCCAAAACCTCTTTCCCTATCCTTATCCTCAACCTCCTGCCCTTGGGAGACACCCTGCTGCTTCGACCGATTCAACTTCTCCGAATTCTCCATCGGAATGTCAAAATTCCTCATCAAAGATATTCGATACTCCGCGTTCCACAGTGTATACCTAATTCCAAAACCAATCCAATCAAATCACAGCTAATCCACACAGAATTGGAAATATGATTTGAAAAATTCATTTCTTTATCGAATTAATCGGTAGAAATCAAAATTCTTGAGCTGAAATTGTTACCCGGTGATGATCGAAGACGCTACAAGGCGATCGAGAGGGCCTTTAGAAACGTTAACCGTCACGGAGAACTGATCGGAGGGGAGCAAACCTAGCATAGTCGAGATCGTCTGCTTCATGGAGTCCTTGGCGGAATCAGAAACGCCCTTGGAGATTACCGTAGTGTCCAAGGGCTCTATCCGCTTGAGCATGTTTGCAATTACCGAAAAGCCGCGGTCGAAGCCGGACCTCCTTGTCGAAACGAACTCGTCGGAGACTCCGCCGCCGTCCACGCCGGAGATAAGGCAACAAACCTTAGCCTTCGCGGAACGACGCCACGGCAAGGAAGGAAACGCAGTTCTCGTCAGGCGATGCCGCGAAAATGGCGGCGGTGGTTGGGGAGGTTGGCGAGGCCGGAGAGAAAGGTCGGTGAAGCGAGAGAGAACGAGAGCTCGAGCTGAAGCCGCCATGAAACAAGACGAAGAACAAGAAACAAAGCTGAGCGCAAGAGCTCTCACTCTCTCTCTCCTCGCTTTCTCTCTCTATATGTGTGCTTGAGATTGTGCCACGCTCTGGACGGCTCGATCGCGCGGCTTCGGCGAATCTTTTTCTTAACCTCACCCTTTGGAGACCACCAAAATTCTGTTTGTTTTGGCAGAATTTGAAAGGCTTTGTTACCGTATTGCCCCTGGTTGGACGTCGAAATTACGGATTCACCATTGGTATTTTGTGAACTAGGCATCCTGTGGAAGTCGTCTAAGATGGTACGGCAGTGGCGATCAAGGACCTGCCATTTTAGGTGGGGCTTTGCCACAAGATTTGTCCAAAGTTTTATTCTCTTTTTTTTTAGACAAAGAAATTGTCTCAAAATTATAGTCAGAATAAAGAAGATCAAAAATCTTTGGAATTATTGCATTATGAAGACCAAAAAAAGGACCAAAATTTTGGCATTATTTTTCCTTTTAAAAAAAAGACCAAATCTTTTATCAATTTTTTTCAAAAAAAACTTTTAGGATTATTGTCATTTCACACCCCCAAATTTTGAGCACTTTGGCATATCTATGAAAATTTAATAAATTTTGAAAATTCACTCTAAATTTATCAAATTGTTGCAATTTGATCCCGATTGAAGATATTGTTTAAAATAGCAACAGAAAGAAAAAAACAATTATCAAATTGAAAGCTCAAGAAGCAATTTGTCAAAGTACTTGAAAGTTTAGTAAAATGTAAGGCGTACATGAATATTTCTATCACCTTCATTAATTTGGGCCAAATTGAAACAATTTGACAAGCTTTGGGAGTCAATTGTTAAAATTAAAAATTTAGGTGGCAATTGCATAAAGGTGCACAAAAAAAGCTTAGTGGTGAACTTCATGTACCTTTGTGACATGGATAAAAAATTTTGCCATGTACATTGCAAAGAGTGACATTTTGTACACGCCACATTTAAGATAAAACACCACATCCCAAGAGATCGGAATAAACTTTAAAAAAGAATAAGTTGGAATATTAATGTGAGCATCAGGTGAAATAGCTTGTCATACAAAGATGAGACAATTGCTATGCAGAAATTAAATATTAAGCAATAAGAATCAAAACCAGATTAAAAGACTTCTCAATTACCACGAAAAGAAACCTATGAAAACTGAAAGATCTTATCATACAAAGTTCTGTAAGCTGACAGATTAGTTGGCTCATTAAATAACCCGTTATCAGTCACTTCCAAGAATCAGTCACTTGCATGAAAATTGTATTCTTATAAAGGGCAAAAAAAAAAAAAGGCTTCTGGTGCATGATTAACATAGCCGATGAATGCCGACCCGCGATTCTCCAAGGAACACCTGTGTGCTATGTCATGAGAAGGAAATCTGGAAGAAAAAGAGTAATCTACTCTCAACTGTGCAGTTGGTCATCCTAAATGAGAGTTAACACTGTCTTGTCAGCAAATTCGTTGCATTTGTTGATTTCCTATTGCATCAACAAACCATGACTTCCAAGCTTCCATGTAATGAGCAAACAGGTCACTTAGAGCTGCGAGATCATGAACAAAAGCCGTCTCTATAATTTAGTACCTAAGATAGTTAAAAATAAGGCTCCATATAAACTCAGCATGAAAATTTGTCACAAGATCACTGATCAACAAAGCAGAGTTTAATGTTTATACATGGTGCATTTAAGCATTTCCCAATCTTGTTTTACAAATGGAAATGACAAGCTGATAATTTCGAAGCCACTGGATATGGATCAGAGAAATGGGAGCAAAAATTCTTTTAAATGTCGGATTTACAAGAGAAGAATTGGAATTCATATTTCAGGAAAATAAATATGGGGAAGGAAAGCAGAACGTCAAGGTTGGATGGAGGTGATTTATTATTCCAGTTTAGTCTTATATCTACTTCAAAATTTATCAAATACTTTGTAATCCACATATAAAGTGCTAAGGTCAACGAATTATGTTATAATAGATGAAGTCTAATCATGTTATTATAGATGAAGTCTCTGTAACATTTACCAATTTATCATGCATGGCCATAATCCAGACTACCTAGACGCATGCATTACAGCTCATAATTTACCTTGGTTGCGATATTGACGAAGATAAGTAGAAGCCAAATTTTCCCAGTCTTGCACCTGTGTTGCTCTTTTATTTGCAGCACCTTCCAAATTAGACACACTAACGGGAGCAAAAGGGCCAAATTCAATACCCTTTGAGAGATGTGTTGTGTGTTGCTTCACTTCTGCACCATCACTGTCATGTTCCAGTTCAGTCAACCCACCATGCATCTGCCTACTTCTTTCCTGACTCGACTTGCAATCCACTTCAGTAACTTCTCTTTTTCACTTGAAACTGTAGTTAGTAATGTCAGTTCCAAATCCTCTCTTCTTGGGCTCATTAACATATGAAGCAGCATCAAATTTATCATTGCCCTTTCCTCTCCAGCCCAACCACCTATATGCCGGTTTCCCACTGTGAGGGTGATGGATCTGCGAAACATTGGGAATCAAACAAGGATGGGTGAGAAGTAAAATAAAAATAAAAAAGTTTACAGCTTAATACTACTTCCATATGCTAAAGGTGTTATTGGGAATATCTTTAACCTTCTCAATCAAATTCATTGAAGACAAAACGTTTGCAATATCATACAGTCGCCTAACCTTTGCTGCAAAAATTATATCACACAAATAAAGCATTAGTTATAGGTTTGATTCTTATTCCTTGCTCTTACTTCTTCAAAACAACCACCATGATACTTCTTAGAGCTGTTGCATCTTCTGCGTCACCTGGCAATGCTGCAACCTGGCAATGCCTTTGCAGCATTCTCAAGCAAGATCAAGTCCACCTGTAAAAGTCAATTGAAGATATCAGCGGGCTACTACAAAAATGACGTCCTAATTAATAATAGCACCAACAATTAGCTAACATCTGAACAAAGAAAAAGCTTGATGAAGTTCTGGGTCAGAAGCGCCAGAGATTTATCTCTCTTGTTTTCTGTTGCAACAAGTAAAAAGCAAAATACTTTCGTATAGAACATCTAAAATTCTATGTGCAAATATGAAATCTGCCAAATTGAATCCAACTGGTGCTTGTTTTCCCTTTAGGGCTCGAAAGAAAGATCAGGTGCATAAAGTTGATAACACAATTTAGCATAGACACTAGACAGTGATTTTATCCGAGTAACCCAATTCACAATATCAAACAAAAGAACATGGAACAAAATGGAGATTACTGTTCTTCGACGACCCATAAGAATCGCCATCCCCTTTAGTGTTCAAACCCAAAAGCCCTCTATATTTATTGTCATTTGAAACCTAATTATTTAAAAAATGAAAAGTTATTTACTAACTGAGAAATTACTTGCTTCAGATATGGTGGAAACTAGATCAGAAATTTGCATCAATGCTTGGTCATTTCTTTCCCAGTCCCAATGAATAGCAATCAAAAATTTTGATCAAGACATTCATATCTACTATTTCATTTTGTATTGTTTCAAACCAAACAAAATAGAAGAAAGCATAACATAGTTTTGATGTAACATACTCTAGTAGTAATGTTGCAAATAGTGGCACTGAAATTTTCTCTCAAACCTTCTTCCTGTAAAAGCAGAATAGAAAATGGGGCAGGACTTCAAATCCAAAATAAATTCCAAAAAAAAAAAAATACATGAAAACTAACGCCTAGACTTACCTTCAGCTCCTCCAGAGCCATAGGGATTTCTTCTAAACCCTTCCATGTATACTGGTTCTTGGCTTTTCTTACTACAACCTAAAGTAATTAAATACAAAACAACTCGGGAAAATTTTAAAATTTTTACAAAACCATGGAAAAATAACTAAACCTCAAAAGTTAAAATCCACAAAAAAAAGAAAAAAAGAAAAAATGGAACTTACTCCAACAGTCTCCAATGTATTGACAACGTCATACACACGGCGCTGTTCAACTCCTGCAAATCAAAGCTGGCTTTTAACACTTGAATCTTGAGCTACGGTTTAGTCAATGAGAATCATTTCAGAGTATACCAAAAATTCTCATCTTATTTGCATAAATTTAAATCAAAAAGAAAATGAGCTTCGAAACTAATAGACATCAGATCTGGACCTAATTGAGAAGCAGCATCGTCAAGCCCCATCGTTCTTACATCTTTTCTATTGTACAACCTCAAGAAACTGTTTAAGAAAAAAATTAGCAAAAAAATTCAATTGAAGCTTGAACAAATCAAAGCAAGATGTGAAAAAATAGTGAGGAAAAAAAGAAGAAGAAAAAGAAGAAGAAGTACTTTGAGCACAAAACTCCAAGCGATTTCTCTTTGTGGCAATAAGCGCTAGGTCTAGAATCAGATTCACGAGAAACCAATGAAGACATTCCTCGATCGAAACAGCTTCGCCAAAAAGATCAACCTGGTTCTTCTTTTCCTTCACAGAAGAGAGAGAGTGAGAGACGAACGCAGGGCCGTTGAAATCGGAGGAAGAAGAAGAAGATTCTTTGGCGGGTTCAAGAAAAAAAAAACAAAAAACAAAAAGCGAAAAACGAAAAAGCTGCGTTTGGATCTGAGTTGTTTTTTCTTATTATTGGTCAGTCACGGAGTATATATTTTGGGAGGGATGACACAAGACTGCGCGGGAATTCAAATTTAGAGCTGGAAGAGCCGTTAGGCTTAAATTACTAGTAGCGCCTTGCTTTGACCCTCGTGCCGCAGTTGGTGGGAGGGTAATTTTGGTAATTCGCCTGTCTAAGCTGAGAAAACTAGTATGGAAAATAATTAAGAAATAAATAATAACAATCAGTCATTTTTGGTACGATAGTAAATAAATTGGTTAGATTTATTCAAAAATATATCTTTTTTTTGGTAAATTACTTGTTGTATAATTTTTTTGTCTTTTTTTATTTTTTAATTAAATTTTAACACATTAATGAATTATGCAATTATTTTTAATATTTATGTCATATTTATATGTTTAAATTATTAAATTTAAACGACATGTGATAATTAATAATAAAGGGATAGTTAAAATGATAAGAAAATAAGATAATAGATCTGGACTTTATATATAATGATAGTACTTTTACGTTCATTCACAAAAATATATATATTTGTATATATATGTATTGGTTAGGTCAAATTTTATTAAGAGACTTGTACACTTTATTCATGAACTTTTATACTTTTTTTTTTGCAAATATATATGTACGTATGTCTTTTTTTAAGGATATATTTACGTATATCTATGTTTATATGAAGATGATATTTTATTTTAGCAAAAACTGATCATTTGTATTTTAGTTTTCTTGACGTATAAAAGAAGTAATGCATTTATATTTTTTTTCCACGTTAGAGAGGGTAAGAAAGTCTAGAGATGTGAATTGTGCAGTCTATCAATAAGTACATAAAAAAGCTGTATAAGTATTTGTGCAGCAAGTGTTCTTCAATGAGGCTGCTTGATTGCTACCCTTTTATGCCACGTGTAGGTCTTTCAAGGAGGCTATTGTTAACCGCTTTCACGTGTGACCCAATTTTTTTTCCTTTTAATCGTTACTTCCACCAGTTGATAATTGATTATGCAAAAGAAAACAAATTCGTCTCTATCCCCCTCTGTTTGTTTTGGGTAAGAATTGTTATTCTTTACTTGTTTACAAAATTGTAGGTTTTTTATGGTTAGGCTGGTTGGTTTGAAGGGAAAGATTACCAACAAAAACTCATAAGTTCCTTTAAAAAAAAAAAAAAGAGAGAGAAAAACTCTCGTTGCTCAGCCTCATGAATCCAGCACTATTACGACCCGATATTTGAGTCATTTTTTAATTTTTTTTATTTCCTTAGCTATAAAAATTATGACCTATTATTTTACATAAAACTTTTTAATTTACATATTTTGTAAGTACATCCTTGGTTTCCAAATAAGTTTATAGCACTTACATAGCTTGTACCTTATATTATATAATAAATTTTCTTTCAAAATAACATATATCGAAATACTTAATATACAACAAAAATATTTATGTGATATCTATACCCTTGATTACAAAACTGCTTATCTATCGTTGCCAACTTAACAGTGATTTTAGTCTAGCCTCTTAGCTAGATTCCCTATAGCATGAAATAAAATAATAAGTTATTGCTTAGTAAGTCCAAACATAGCTTATAAAATAATTTCTTTTATTGTTTAGTAAGTCCAAACATAGCTTATAAAATAATTTCTTTTTATATGTATAATCTATTTTATGCTTATTTATGAACTTTAATTATTTATTTCATATCTTCACTAGAGCCTAAGCATTTGTACCAAATGCACGTATGGGTCATCATAACACTGAGACCGCAACATAACTTAGAACTCTCCTATATTTGGAGGTTGATATAACACTTTCTTATCTTAGTTGATAAATCATTTACCAGTTCTTTTAAGTTATGATGGCATACCATTCATGATGTATGATAACTTAAGACAAGTGCATTATAGATACAATGGGTTAAAATGAAATAAAAAGCATTTTTGAAAAAAAATTTCCATGCTATAGGGTTCAAGAGTTACTTGAAATTTACTCTGTACTTATCCAATTTTTCGATTCTCTCATTATCCGTCTAACTGTCCTGCTTAGACAATTCATTGTCATTAGCTAACTTGTTTATTACCGACTATTTGTTGATAAGTAAACTTAAACATTTAAATACGTAATCTAAGTATGGGTCGTTTTCTATGAGAAACCTAAGCATTACAAGGTTTATTTTCTCTTATCTTGCATTGTCTTTCCGTTTCTAACAGAATATGAAAAAATTCTTACTAAAGGGCATTTTTTTATTTCGGGCGTTTTTGGGTCCATTTGAGCCATTTTGTGAAAAAAAAAATGATGTTTTTGCCCTCAATAGGTCTTCTAGAAAGCTTTTTGAGTCTGTTTTTGTTAAATCGTTACAAAATGTTGACAACAGGGCAAGAAAAAAAGAGGCATCGATTTTCTTTCTGCAGTAAAAATTCATCTTAACAAAACTTTACGATTTTGACTTGAAATATAAAAATTTCAACGATTTTGCCTCTGAAACTAAAAACGATCATTTCATTATGGTAGGCTCGATTTTTTTCATAAGGATTAAATTCTCTAAAATTTATAAGTCAAATTCCTTTAATTTAAAAATGTTTTTTCTCTTTTTTTACATCATTTTAGAAATTTTAATGATTAAAATTTGCAAAATTCGTAACTCAAAACCGTGCAAAATTTTTGTATGCCATTGACAATTTTAAACAATTTTAATGAGTTCTACAATTTTTGTATTTTAACTTTTTTGAAATTTAGACTGCACATTAGGGTTTCTAGTTGTTTTGAAAAACTACCCCCAAAATTATATTTTCAATTTAACCATATGGAGTTTTACAAAATTTTGTATATAAAAATTGTTAACCTCATTGTTTTAAGCAAAACTAGTATTTTTTTTTCCTAGAAATTGGTTACCTTAAAGTCCATTAAAATCATTATTTTTAGTGAAAACATCACAGCTTTGTTTTTTAGTGAAGTTTTCAAACTAGGTTTTTTAGCACATAAAATCCTAGTTTCTACTCATCCAACATCATCATTATGCATATAACAAATCATAATCATGCCATAGTGTCATTTTAATATGTCATGGTCCATATTATACAAATACATGCCAACTTTCATGGGAAAAAAAAAAATTAAGTAAAGGGTTATAGGATTTACCAATGAATTTTTGAGCTTGGTGAACCTCCTCAAAGAAGCTTAATCTTGTCAAACTATCCTTGACACAAATCACAATAAAAAGACTCATATCAAAACCGCTCCAAATACCTAAAAAAACCCTAAGAACACATAGAGAAAAGTATAGGATTTACCTTCCAAAGTTGCCATTCTTTGTCCCTAACACTTGAACTTGATCTAATTCTTGATTAGAAGATAGATTTTTGAGTTATTTTTTAGCAAAACAATTTGAGAAGGAGCACTTTAGGGGCTGCTAAACCAAAAGGAAGAGTGGAGAAATTTTTTATTCAACTTTTGCATGAAAACGGATATATACTAAGTGTGATTTTTTTTTTCCCAATTTTGATGACTCATTGGGCTAATTCATTGATTAAGACTTTTGTAGTGAAATTTTGGCTCAAAAGTCATGGTTAAAAACTAGCCACCACTAGGAGAAATGTGGCAAAATTCTATGCTTTTGGTGGCACTTTGTGGTGAGTTCCACTAAACTGTATATAGTGTAATTTTACACTGTACTGTATTTTTCTTATCCTGTTTGTGAAAAATTAAGCAAATAAGCACTTACACAATCTAGAATATACTAACTTACTTTTTACCTACCTTTTTTAACCTTAACACAGCATCTTATAATCTGTGTTTATGCTTTATCAGTACAATTACACTATACTGTGTACCTTTTTACCTCTATATGTCTCTATACTGTATTCTATCAACTGATAGATTATAGATAAAAAAATATTTTTCAGCTTATCTGGCTAGCAACTGATAATTTTTATACTGTTTTAGAATATGACATTATTTTCTATAACACGTTTATCTTTTATTAATTTATACCACAAAAATTAAAATCAATATAATATAAATTTTACTTTAAGAGTGTTTCGTAAATTGTTAAGTATTTAAACTTACAAAATTTATATATTAAAATACTCTAATTTGCACAAAATTTACAAACATAATACATATTTATATCATCTATAAATAATTTAAATTTTGTCATAATTTTACAAAATACGATTTATCAAATAAAATTTATTATTTAAATCATAACTAATTCTAGATTTAAATTAATAAATTTTCTTAAGTATTACAAATGTTACCCTTGCCCAGGTGTCTAAATGTGAGTAAAGAGCGACGTCAGATTCTGACCCATGGAAAGGAAGAGCCTTAGCACATCCTAGAGAAAAAAAGGAAGATAGAGAAATGTTAAACCTTTTCATTAAAAAAATATTCAATCATACGATCTGAAAAATTTAACTTATTATTAATTGTGATGCATACAAATTTTGTTTCCTAAAAGACAAAAAGAAAAAGAGAAAAAATACTTTCATGTTACTTATCTTTTGGGAAAAAACCTTTTAGGCGTCCTATAATTTTTGAATGTATTAACTTTGATGTTTTAAAAAATAAAATTCTCATATCCTAGTATCATTGTTTGGGACATAATGTCCTTTGTACCATCATCTTTTTTTTAATGATTAATTTTTTTAAAGGATGTTGTGTTCAGAGATATCGATAAATGATGTCTTTTTTAATATTTTCATAATATTTAGACCAATTAAGTACAAAAATTTAAAAGGGGTGTAAAAGACATTTCAAGTTGAAAAAAAAAACCGCTATAGAATATCAACATGATATTTTTAAAAACATGTGCGTATTATATTAATATTATAAAAAACTAAGGGTATCAAAATTTTTTGTTTCCTAAAGAGAAATATGTTGGGAGTAGATTTTTGATCTTTGTAGGATAGAGTCTCGTACTTATAATGTATATTTTTGACAATTACATTGGGTCAAAATCAAATCAATATATTAAAGATTGTAGAATAAATAATTTTTGATATGGGTATGACGATTGAATAACAAAGACTTGTTGATGACCTTTTTTTTTCTTCATGTCTTATCATAGAAAACTATTTTTTATTTATGAAAAATATATTGGTAGTAGCAAGGTTTTCACAAATGAATTAAAAGAATTAGGTGTTAATTCGTTATCGAATCTATTGTTTTGAATTGGAAAAATTATATTGCGTTACTATGTCATCCCTCAATCCAAATCTAATAAATCTAAAAACCTATAGTTTTGCATATTCACGAATCAGACCATTGAATATAAATTTATCATTTTTCAACATTTTGCGCTATTCTTAAAAGTCATACATTCATTAAAAAACTATTAATTAAAAATAAACATTCTATAACATAACAATTAAACAAAATCTAACATATTACAACACAATCAAGTTTAATTCTTTAACAATAAACATAACTGTAGCGTTATGATCCATTACAGTAAGTAAACTTGAACAAAATTAAAATGATTTTTTTTTCATTAGCTATTGCACAACATTAGTCTAAAGTAATTCAACACACATAACCTCTAAAGTAAAAAATTAAACATGATTATAAACTAAAAGTAAATAAAGAGATGCTCGTTCCTTAATTTTTGTTTTTCTCAGAGTATTATTAATGTAAAATCTGGCCAATCCAATATAATCTAATCCGTCATATTAGTTTAGTAGAGTATTTAGTAATCTCACTTTCAACAAAAAAATTTTATTACTATAATGTAAAACTCTCATATGTTATAATGTTAAGAAAATATAAGTTATAGCGTATTAGCTCTTATATGTTACAATAGTTTTAACAAAACTAATGGTATGAACCAATAACCTCAAACATCTTGCAAAAGATTGAACGGATTTACAAATTCGATGGATAGTAGTTGCATAAATATAACAAACTTAGAAGGTGTAGAAAGGTATAGAGTGTTTGAGAGGATCTTTTTTCAACTGTTGATTTAAAAACTATAATATGTAAAAGTTTTATACTTATTTTAGGTTCTAAAAAATATACCAACTAACTGTTGATTAAAAAAACACTAATAGCCTGTTTAGTATTTATTAGTTTTATTTAATTTTTTAATTAAAAATAATATAAATGTTTACATATTATAATAAAAATAAAAAAAATTATTATAATATAAAGCTATAATATATTTATTTACAAAGCTCTTGTATATTTATTTACTGTTCTAATGGTTTTATTCAAACACACGTTAATGGCAGGGTGTCAGAGTCTGAAAATCAGAGACCAAATCAGTTTTACGAAATTGCCACTGACTGGTCCCACCATTCCAGAGAGGAAGTCAGTCATCTCCTTGATTTGTCTCTGCAACAACAAATCCCACCATAGATCCCTCATCGCCTCCAATCTATCACTTTACAGTGCTCTCCGTACTCAATTTCACAGAGAGAAAAAGAACCGACAGTTGAATCCAAAAAAAAAAAAAAAAACAATGACAAAATTCCAACAAGAGCGCATCTGATCCGATTCCGCTTTCCTTCCAAGCCCCGGAGAGCCAAAATCTCGATTTCCTCATCAATGGCGTTCTCCGCGCGCCGAGGCGGCTGGGGCAACTCTCTCCTCCCGTCGACCTCCGTCTCCTCCCCTTCCTCCACCTCCAAATCCAAGTTCTCCAGAAAATCCCGCCGCCGATTAGCCCTAAGGGACTTCCTCTTCAGGAACTTCTTCGCGATCGGGCTCTCCGTCTCACTCTTCTTCTTCTTCCTCGTCGTCCTACGCTACGGCGTCCCCAAGCCGATCACCTCCACCCTCAGATCGCGAAGCACGACCCGAACCGTGAAGCCGCGAAAACCGAGCTACCGGAAGACCATTTCGGCTAACGACGACGGAGCCGCCGCCGTGGATATCACGACCAAGGGCTTGTACGACAAGATTGAGTTCTTGGATATTGATGGCGGTGCTTGGAAGCAAGGCTGGAAGGTGACCTATAAAGGAGACGAGTGGGATTCGGAGAAATTGAAGATTTTTGTGGTGCCTCATTCGCATAACGATCCCGGTTGGAAGCTCACGGTCGAGGAGTACTATGATCGGCAGTCCAGGCACATACTTGACACCATTGTCGACACGCTTTCTAAGGTGATTTGTTATTTTTATTTTTATTTTTTGTTGTTTTGGAGAGTTTCATTCGGGTAAATTTGGTTGAGAATTTGCGGTGGAATTTTGAATTGCTTGGAGTTGAATTTTGTAGGATCCTCGAAGGAAGTTTATATGGGAAGAGATGTCTTATTTGGAGCGATGGTGGAGGGATGCTTCAGATAACAAAAAGGAATCTTTCATCAATCTAGTGAAGAATGGTCAGTTAGAGATTGTTGGTGGTGGCTGGGTTATGAATGATGAGGTAATCTTCATTGGCTTATTTAACCGAAAAGCTTACCTATTGTCGCTTGGTGCTAATCTTTTTATGGAATGTAACTTGATCAAAAAAATCTTCTGTCTAACTTAACTTCCTAGATTCTCATATACCAAGATAACTCTGTACTTTGTTCTGTTGCAGTGCATTTCTTTAGATATTACTCTTTTAGATTGAGACAATGAGTTGCATTTCTTTTTCTGACATCCTTTTAGTTGGTCAATAAATAGCTTTTCTGGGAAGTGAAAAGACTGTACGTCTCTACCCATAGAACAGGTTGCCTAACAAAAACCTAGGAAGGTTTTGGGTCTATATAACTAACGTGTATCTCACGAGAATCAAGCTTGTTAGTGTTTTTTGTAGTAACTGAATAGTTGGTTACGGTAATAAAATCATGAATCATTACGTGCGAGCCTACCTCTAGAACAAATAAAATCATTATGATGCACTATGAGAGAAAGAATGCATATTTTTATCTCTTTTCTGATGCATGTCGTTGGTAAGCATGTTAGGATTGCGGAAGCTTCACTTACCATGATAGTCCTTTTTGGATGCAGGCAAATTCTCATTATTTTGCCATAATTGAGCAGGTAAACTTAAAACTTCCTTTGTTTTATGAATTGTTTGCATTTAAAAAAGCAGGGCATTAATATGCGATACATTTGCATTGCTTGGAACATCTTCACATCTGTATATTTTAACTTTACCACGATGATGGGGTTATAGCTGTCTGTATGCTGTTCTCAGTATTTGCTTTGTCCTGTGTAATTGGTGTATCAGATCACGGAGGGGAATATGTGGTTGAATGACACCATTGGAGTTATTCCTAAAAATTCTTGGGCAATAGATCCATTTGGTTACTCACCTACCATGGCATATCTTCTCCGTCGAATGGGCTTTGAAAATATGCTTATCCAAAGGACCCACTATGAGCTGAAGAAGGAACTTTCTCTTCATAAAAATTTGGAATACATATGGCGTCAGAGTTGGGATGCAGAGGAGACTACTGATATTTTTGTCCACATGATGCCCTTCTATTCTTATGATATTCCACATACTTGTGGACCAGAGCCTGCCATCTGTTGCCAGTTTGACTTTGCTCGAATGCATGGTTTCATGTATGAATTCTGCCCGTGGGGACAACATCCAGTAGAGACCAATCAAGAAAATGTTAAGGAAAGGGCATTCGTACTTCTAGATCAATATAGGAAGAAATCAACCTTATACAGGACAAATACACTTCTTGTTCCACTTGGAGATGATTTCCGCTACATCAGCGTCGATGAAGCTGAAGCTCAATTTAGGAATTACCAATTATTGTTTGATTACATTAATTCTAATCCCTCCTTAAATGCAGAGGCAAATTTCGGAACTTTGGAAGACTACTTTCGAACTCTTCGTGAAGAGGCTGAGAGAATAAATTACTCTCGCCCTGTTGAGGTTGGCTCTGGGCAGGTTGGAGGGTTTCCTTCTCTATCAGGTGACTTCTTTACGTACGCTGATAGGCAAAAGGACTATTGGAGTGGTTATTATGTCTCGAGGCCTTTCTTCAAGGCTGTTGATCGGGTTCTAGAGCAAACACTCCGTGCCACTGATATGATGATGGCTTTATTGCTTGGGTACTGTCAGAGAGCACAGTGTGAAAAATTGCTAGTGGGGTTTTCTTACAAACTGACAGCTGCAAGAAGAAACTTGGCTCTTTTTCAGCATCATGATGGGGTGACTGGTACTGCAAAGGATCATGTGGTCCTGGACTATGGGACTCGGATGCATATTTCCTTGCAAGACTTGCAGTTTTTCATGTCTAAGGCTATTGAAGTGCTGCTTAAAATACGCCATGAGAAAGCCGATCAGAACCCTTCTCAGTTTGAGCCTGCACAGGTGAGATCTAAGTATGATGCTCAGCCTGTTCATAAGACCATAATTTCTCGTGAAGGAACTTATCACTCAGTGGTCTTATTTAATCCTTCAGAACAAACAAGAGAAGAGGTTGTGATGGTTATTGTTAACAAACCGGATGTTACTGTCACGGATTCAAACTGGACATGCATTCCAAGTCAAACGGCTCCTGAATTGCAGCACGACAAAAGCAACATTTTCACTGGGAGGCATCGTGTCTATTGGAAAGCTTCTATTCCTGCACTAGGGCTGCAAACATATTACATTGCTAATGGTTTTGCAGGATGTGAAAAAGCCAAGCTATCGAAACTAAAATTCTTCTCTAAGTCTGGTTCATTGCCTTGTCCATCTCCTTATACTTGTTCAAAAGCCAAAGATGACATTGTACAAATCCAGAATCAGCATCAGATCCTCACCTTTGATGTCGCGACTGGTCTGTTGCAGAAAATAATCTACAAAAGTGGTTCTCAAAATGTTGTTGGTGAAGAAATATCCATGTACTCTAGTTGGGAAAGTGGAGCCTACCTATTTAAACCCAATGGTGATGCCCAGCCTATAGTTAAATCAGGTGGACAAATTGTGATCTCTGAGGGACCTTTGATGCAAGAAGTATACTCTTATCCACGTACAGAATGGGTGAAAACCCCCATTTCCCATAGCACCCGGTTGTATAATGGAGAAAATACTGTACAGGAGTTTCTCATAGAGAAGGAATATCATGTTGAGCTTCTTGGAGCTGAATTTGATGATAAGGAGATAATAACGAGGTACAAAACAGATATTGATAACAAGAGAATATTCTTTTCTGATTTAAATGGCTTCCAGATGAGCCGGAGAGAGACCTACGACAAAATTCCAGTGCAGGGAAATTACTACCCTATGCCTTCCCTTGCGTTCATGCAAGGATCTAATGGTCAGCGGTTTTCTGTCCATACTCGGCAGTCGTTGGGTGTTGCAAGCCTTAAAGACGGATGGTTAGAGCTTATGCTTGATCGTCGTTTGGCAAGAGATGATGGACGTGGTCTGGGACAAGGTGTGACGGATAATCGTGCAATGAATGTGATCTTTCACATTCTTGTAGAGTCCAATATTTCCTCTACTACCCCAGATTCAAACCCTGCGCCCTTGAACCCCTCTCTTCTCTCTCACCGCATTGGTGCACACTTGAACTACCCACTACATGCATTTATTTCCAAGAAGCCACAAGATATATCCGTGCAGCCACCGCCTAGATCTTTTGCCCCATTGGCTGCTCCCTTGCCATGCGACTTACACATTGTTAGCTTTAAGGTTCCCCGACCTTTGAAATATTCTCAGCAACAAGTTGGAGATCCGTGGTTCGTGCTAATGTTAAGAAGGCTAAATTGGGATTCGTCATACTGTCACAAGGGCAGGTCATGGTGCACCAGCATTGCCGACGAACCCGTGAATCTGTTTTACGTGTTCAGGGAGCTAGTGGTGCTAAATGTAAAAGGAACTTCCTTAAATCTTTTGCACGAAGACTCGGATTTGCTTGGCTACCCAGAGCAATCTGGCGATGTTGCACAAGAGGGACACGTTTTGGTTTCCCCCATGGAAATTCAGGCTTACAAGTTGGACATACGGCCACACCAATAATTCTTCCCATAAGTATGCTGTGACTTTGTGTTCTCATCAATGCTGAGTAAACACCATGAATTTGCGGCCGACGTGCATGCTTCTCCTATAATTGAATCAGGGGAAGCCAAACTGTCGAAGATTTGACACGCAGAGTTTGTAGAACCAAGAAAAGATAGGTGGCTTTGCTGAGGAACATGATTGGAAGATTATCTGCACATGAATAATTTAGTGTACAGTTGCTGTTTTGTACAGTTGCTGATATTGAGTTATATCAGGCACAATTTTGCTCTGTTTAAGAGTTAGACATCCATGTTAGAGGATTGAGGCTGTGCTTGTGTAATAGTAGTCAATCTTTTTTTGTTTTTTCAAATCGTTTTTTCTTATATAATTTTTCTTTGTACTTTTTGAACGAAACGATTGTTTTTTATTTTTCTTCTTTTTTGTACTTTTTATGGTTTTTGAACGACGAGGAAAAATCCGTGGTCTTTAACTTGGTTTTATACTAATTGAAACTTCTATTTGAGATGCTATCACGTAGAAGAGCTAATTCTTTGATGTGAGCTTGTCATCTCTCCTCCACGAATTTTCTTCACCAAAATAACCCAAAAGTTGAAAGATAAAATAATCAAAACTTTTATCCATGTGTTAAAATTTGTCTCCAAATGGGGGATAAATAAATTGATGACATCTTATCGCGAGATTGACAAAACCAAAGCTATGTTTTTCTTGTCTCCTGTTGGCCGATAAGAATCCGTCCCTCGCTGTTTTGGCACCTTGATCATACCGAACCATTAATACAACAAGATTACAAAACAAGGAGGCTAGAGCTCTCTCTCTGCCTTGGTTGTTTCTTACAATATGATCTCCTCTTGTACGCTAACATTAAGAGTCTTATTTGGAAGAACAATGCTGTTGATCACTACAACTTCGTCTTCAACAGTCACAGCTTCTCCTGCATCGAATGGAAAGACGGGACTCAAAATTGGTCCTAGTGCATTGAAATTTCTGCATGAAGCTTCAAAGAGTATGAACAATAGACACAACGTGAAGTCAAGGCTACGTACCAAGAATGGTAATTCCCAGCCTTGCATTGTGGTCTCCCTCAGCCTAAAAGAATAAGCAGATTCGTCATCGGTGACTACTTATCACCCATCTCTTTTTTTTTCAATGAAGTCTAGAGTGTAAATATGATCAAGTATAAGGGGATTTGAGGCCTTCACAACAATCACCACTCCATTCCACCAAAAAACAATCACTTTTGGGCACTAATAAGATCCTTGGTCAAGATTTATCTACCATAGTTTGTCCACCTAAATTTATCTTTTATTCTACCCCTCTAGGGCATATAGTTACTAGCTAAATTGGATTCAGAGTACCATTTGTTTTTCATGTTGTTCCTTTAAACGAAGAGTTTCTTTAATAACTTCCATCTCTGAAAATTTGAATCATGTAGTACAATCTTAAAAAAACGATGACAACAAAACTGTGCAACTGCATTACTGGACTTGCCTGGACACGTGACCATTTCCCAATTGATGACTTCCATCCCACAATAGAATGAATAACAACTGCATTTTCCTGTCAGGACAAAAAATTATTTGATTATATATAAACAGAGAAATATGTTAAAATCAGATAGTAGCTATAATCGATTTATGTGCATAGAGTTCCACACCTTAATTTCAACGTCATCCAAGATGATGCAACTTATAAGCCTTACCCCTGCACCTATCCGAACGTTTGCAGAAATTGAGACATTGGGACCAATCTGTGCAAAGAAGTTCCCCAACAGTTAGTTTACAAGAAACATGTGGAAGAAGAGAGCTTTGCTACTTAGAATCTATGTTTCCAAAACCAGTACTTTAATTTTTTATTCTCAAAAACAATGAAAGGATTAAAAATTGTTATGTTTGAAATAGGGTAGGGCTGTTTTTGTAGAATACTGTCAACTATATGGTGATTTGTGAGATCACTCTACCTTTGCAGTTGGATGTACTTTTGCTGATGGATGAACATATACATCACCACTAATCATAGCACTCTTTTTACCATCTCCAACAGCCAAAAGATGGGGGGAAGTATGTCGGAATTGGGCAAGATACAAAGCCGAACATTTCAAAGACATCCTGCAATATCAACTTTAGATCTAAATAGGAAATATTAATGGAAAAAGAATCAGGTATATAAAGTTAGAGGCTTCCTATGGTCCTTCAGTCCTACACGTGTAGGATGTAAGTGTAGGGACGCATAATAGCATTTATTCTATTCAACAATGACTTGGGAAAGATGCAATTTTGGTCTGAATCAATGACTTTCTTGCTGCTATACTTTCCAAAGACATTTTTACACGGAAAAAATTTCTATGTTACACCTCATCCTTGGTATGTTACATGAGGAGGATGCCTTGTTATACCTTAATCTTCACATTTTACATATCTATTATCTAGGATCAGAGCTAATACAGTGCCTATAAAGTTATTATTAGGCATGGTTACTTTACCCAGGTGTCTTGATCTGTTCCCAAAAATCCACGGTCTCATACGTGTATAATTGCTTCTTTCCAGCAAGGGGAGACAAAATATCTTGATCCAATCTTACAAAATCTGTAGGAAGTGCCCGGCTGGAAAAGAAAATTCGAATTATGTCATTATTAAGTGATGGCATGGATTCAAAGATCAAACCCAATAAAACCCCAATATTTTGGACTAGTAGAGATCAACCTTGTTGCGGATTGGAGGGCTTCAAAGCTGGAAACACGACGTAAATTAGCTGCATATAAGGGCATATAAATCAAAAGCATCAACAATGTGAAGATGATTCATTCCGTATAGGTCACTGGTTAACATTCAGATAAACGTGTAAAAATGATAAATCAACATTTAACTTATTAGCTTGGGAGTTGACGCAAACTCTGCATTGCAAAATTACTAGCTCAAAAAGGTATAGTATTTTCCTAATTTAAAATCCATGTCTACTAAGGGAAACATTAAGTACAACATGTTCCCTACTTTTTTGTTCGACATCATGATTTAAGCTTCATAACATGCTCCCTTACAGAATGTAGTCCATAATAGCAAAGAATCCTTAAAAAAAAATTGATGGACTTGCAATTAAATATCTCCAGAGGATACTACATTTGCCACTATAAGAACCACAAGGCTGTAAAACCTTTTTTTTTCCTCGGATAGATGATCTCTCACTTGTGATATATAACATAGTGAAAAATTTTGTAGTCAGAGACCACTAAGAGTACATGTACTAAAAAAGACCAACCTCTATCTTCCCGGTGCATGGAGACATCTTGAATTGCTGTAAAGATCTTGGGAGTAAAGACATAGACACCACAGTTTATCAAATCACTCACCTATATTTTTGGAAACATAGAACTTTTCTCATATGTCATCAAAAATAAATAAATAAACCACCAATTAAGTTCATCAAGCAACAACTGAAATAAAATTATGAAAGTATCTGAACACAACTAGCATCATCTACGTACAAAAGTCTCAGGTTTCTCTGTGTAATGCAACAGTTCGTTCGTAGTTGGATCAGCGACCAACTCACCAAACTGATGGGCAGATTCAGCAGAAACCTGCACATGAAACCAAAAGAAGATACAAACTTTTCTTTCCTTTTTTTTTTAAAAAAATCTTTTAGACAAAAGGGTGACTGCCCTAACATATTTTTCTAGCTAATTTTTCTAAGAAAGCAGTTTACTCACGCACCAACCTTGCTAACTAGCATTGTTCCCATCCCGCCATATCTTTTATGAGCCTCTGAAAGATTAAATAATAATAAGAAAAAGACGCATAAAGCAGCTACAATTATTTAAGTTCAACCAACAATAATTTGCAATGCCATGACTTCAACTGTCAATATTTTTTTTTTTTTATTCAGAAAAAAAGGGAATGGAACATGAAATAGTAACACACTGCATATTTTCCACACCATATAAAGAAGGCAAAACTCACCAAGCATGTCGGGTAATGGAAAACTGCAACAAACATCACAATTCAGCAGAAAGACATGTGACTGCCGAATAAACATTAACCAGATTGAGAAAGTTTATACAACTGTATAACAAAAACTTTCATAATTGAACAGGGAAACAAGTTAAAAAACAGAAACTAATGTAGTGTAGAGAAGCAAAGTTCAAACCGGGTTGTCCTCCATGATCATATCCCTGAAGTAATAAAGCCCACCAGCTGAACCATGCGGTTTGTCCTCTTTCAAGTACCTACATTGACACAAATAACAAAAAAAAAAAAAAAAAAAAAATCTTTATTACAATATATTGAATTGACAAACAACGAAAGAGAAGCAGAACTGATGAACCAACCTCACTGGAACTTTCAGCTCATTTGAGATTGAAGAGACATAAAGAGCGAATTCTCGTTCTTCATAGAATCCAATCAGAAAGATTTGCGCCAAATTTGGCATCTACCCAGCAAAAAGATAAACATGGAGAGAGGCGAATTGACTATAACTAATGGCAAAGCAATCTTCAAAGTCATGATTTTTATACGAATTAGAGATTGGGAAATTGACCAAACCTTTTTACAAGCTGAAATAGGGTGATGAACCATGGGCTGCCCAGCCAACGGGAATAGGGGTTTCGGTGTGTTGAACGAAAGTGGTCGGAATCTTGTCCCTTCGACGAAACAAAATCATATATATATATCATAAAAACCAAATAAGAAAATTTTCCACTAAATTATTCAAATTTGTTCTTAAAAGCGAAAACGAATGAGGAAAAAAAAATAAAAAATCGGAAATTAACCTTTGGTAGGACCTCCGACCATGATGACGGCGACGACCTTGTCTTCGGAGTTCTCCATGACCGAGAAAACTAGATCTTAGAGAGAGAAGATTTTAGTAAATTGGATCAAGCAGCGAAGTTTAAGAGTTGCTCGGACAGAATCAGAGTTCAGCGTTGTTCGATCGGACTTCTCTCGCTGGTAAATGGCAACTTTTTTTCGAATCAGTGCTTGCTTATCACACAAAATAAAATAATAATAATAATAATAATATAATAATATAATAATAAATAGTATTCCAATGCGTGGGGTGAGAACCAGGACCTGGACACTGCCGCTGAGAAGGAAGAGAATATTCGGAGAATGTATACGACGTCGTTGCGGAGTCACCAACTTTATTTATTTTATTCTATTTTATTTTATTTTTTTCCTGAGAATATCAGCGGTGCGGGATCTGCTTTTATCAACTTTAACATGTTTGTAGACGTTATTCTCGTTCAACCTATTAACAATCAACGTATGGTTGAAAATAAAGATATGAATTAAAAATAAACTCATATAATCATCCTTTTATTCAATTTTTTATTTATGATATTAAATTGTTGTGATTTTTACATGATTTCCCCAATAGTTTTTTGAGAGATTTTTTTTAATAGATTAAGCATATTTATATATACAAGTTTCTGATCGATGAAACACGTGATCCAACTCAGTATTGATTGACATGTTAAAATATTGCTTGTAAAAGCATCGTTTTACATATGCTTACTTCTTTGGGAGTTCTTGTTTAACTCTCAAATATTGTAGTTTTCATGCAATTTAGGCAAGAATTATAAGATTTTTACCTCCGTTAGGAACAGTTAAAATTGATAGGCTAAAACCAATATTAATTAGAATCAATAAAATGCATTTGAACGATAATTGTTAGTTGTAATTAACATTTGTAAATTTGTCAAAATGTTAGTTTGAACAAAAAGTAGTTAAAACTATTGTTTAGAATATGAACAAAAAATGTGAGTTTGAACTATAATTTGTTAGTTTAAACTAGAGCCTGTTTGGTAGACGAATTCAAATTGTGTTAATTCGAATATTTCAATTTGAATTGTGTGATTTAAAATAATGTTTGGTATATTTAAACCAAAAATTTTGGTTAGAATGGAAACCTTCAATCTCAACCGATTGGGCTTAACAAGAGTTGTAATCGATGATGATGGGCCAAACATATGTTTGGATTTCAAGTTAGATATACATTCTAACTTATGTTTCAAACAGAGATGTTTACTGTTAAACATAATGCAACAAGTTTTGGAAGTTTGATAATTCACTGCGAACAAATTAGAAAACTCAGTAATCGGCATCCTTAAATTCACACAACCCAGATAGTATGAGAATACCCAAGATGTTTTCGCCATTTGTTCACCTAAATTCAATGTGGTTCGATGAGCATGCATTTCAAGAAGAAAAGTTTTCCACACTTATAAATTGGATTTAGGAGACATATGGCACAATTTTGATTGCACAACTGAAATACAGTTCTAATTTGTGAATATACACATATGGCTTAAAATATAATTAAAATAATTATTATGTAATTGTATAGTACAAAAAATGATATTATTATGATAATTATTATGTACTTGTGTCTATCTTTAGAACATTCTGAAAAGTGCGTGCGTGTATTTTTTTTTTTTTTTTAAGGGAACTGAAAATCGTATTAAATTTAAGAAATTTGTCTATGAGCATAATTTTTCCTTAAATGTTTAAAAACTTTGACAAGGAACAATAAGTAGGAAGGGCCCACGGACATTAATCACATGGCTACATCTGCACTTCTAAGAAGTAGCATACCCAAGTAAATCATCACCCTTTGCATAATTCTTAAATGCCTGCAGAAGTACACAAAAGGAGTCAATATGGAAATGCCAACATCATTCTTGAGCAATGATGAGCATCACAGACCTAATATTGTTTGAAATTTTCGTTCCATGTGACTTTTGACATACATTTGATTTTGTTAGCATGATAAGAAGCAGAAGGAGTGACACCCAATATTGTATGACAGAAAAATTTTACCGGAAGTGGAATCAGCTGTTTTCTCTGAGGCTGTAGCACAGTACTTAGTAAATGGGTACTCTGTCTCCTTGAACGCTGTCAAATGTGATGAATGAGCTCATTACCTCGCAGATTCAATCTGCAATGTCAGATCCTTGATTCCGGCTTTACATAGCATGTCTGATACTTGCGTCTTCATAGAATCCTTGTTGGTTTCATTTGTGACACAAAGATGGAGTGTTCCAACCACATCTGTGTTTGTGAAACTCCACACATGCAAGTTCTGGATGCCGCAAACTCCTCTCATCTTCCTAATCTCAATGAAAGTCCTTTTCAAATCCACCTCATGTGCCCTTGGAATTCTTTGGAGCAAAATTTCTGCAGAGTTCCTGAGCAATGGGATAACTGAAGATACAATTAAGACAGAGATAAATATTGAGCAGGCAGGATCAGCAACAAGCCATCCTTTATACTTAATCAAGAGCGTTGATATCACAACCCCAACGCTTCCCATGGTGTCAGCCAGAACATGCAAGAATATGCCTTCCATGTTGTGGTCGATATGGCGATGATGATGATCCTTATTTGATTCTTCTACCTGAAGTTGAGATTCTGCTATCGTGTGAGCTCCAAAGGAATAAGCGTAACTGTGATGGCCATGGCATTCATGTTTAGAGGTATGGTCATGGTGATCATGCAGGTTGACATGGTCATGCCCGTGGTTGTCATGCTGTTCATTGTGGCCACTGTGGTGGCAGTGATGGCCCTGGTGATGCTTGTTGCTCTGCAACTGATCATGTCCGCATGAATGATCATCGTGGTGGGCATAATTAGGAGATTCATGTTGGTGGGCATAGCCATGATGGTCATGCTGATGGTTATCATGACACTTATTACTCCCCAAATGGTTATCATCTTTACAACTGCCAGAGCTGCTGTGGTTACTACGGTGACTATGCCCATGGTTTTCATCATCGTGAGAACATGATTTTTCATGGCTTCCGTGAGAAACAAAGATATGCTTCTCATGCTTTCCACAACCTTTGTGATCATCATGTCCAACATGGTCATACAAGTGTTGGCGGCGGTGATGGTGAGAGTGGGAATGAGAATGTGAGTGCGAGCAGGATCCAGGTCCTCCATGTGCATGGTGATGCTCCTCATGAAAGAAGATTAACCCAACTACATTAACAACCAGTCCTCCAATAGAAACAGTTAATAGACTATTGGTTGATATCTCTTGAGGATCCAAAATCCTTTCTAGGGACTCTAACACTATTAGTGATCCCACCAGAACCAAAAAAACCGCATTAACATATCCAGAGAGAACCTCAAATCTCCCACGGCCATAATTGAACTGATTATTCGCAGGCAGCCTTGAAATATATGAAGCATACAGCCCAATTGCCAGAGCAGCACAATCAAACAACATGTGACACGCATCTGATATCAACCCCAGACTATTGCTCATAAACCCAGCAACAAATTCCACGATCATGTACCCGGTGTTGATCAGAAGGAAAAGCGCAATCTTCCGTGATTTCCTCTCACTCAAAATGTGCCTAACAGGCTTCATAACAAGTGCACTGAACGAATCCGAAGACTCCATTCCCAAATCCAGATAATTCGAGTAAAAGGGGTCTAATTCCCGAACAGCGATATACGACAGTAAGCCACAGAGCAATAGTCCCCAGAGTGATAGCTCAGGGAAATAGAACAACTCCAAAACAAGAGTACAAACAAAAGTCACCAAAAACTCCCTCCGAATATCATTAGAACTCACCAACTTCTCATCACTATAGTTTTCAGCCAAGAGGACACCAAATACAACAGTGTTGACCAAAAGCCAAACCAAATTTCCAACCGAAAATTTATCTACTTCAGATTCAATTATGAACAGACTAATAACAGCAGGAAAGAAAAGCAAAACAGTTGTGAAGAACAACGAAATCAATCGAACTCTTTTCCTTCCTAAATGTCTAATTGTTCCCCAATTCATCGAAACACGCTCGTAGCAACCCAGAAATCCAGAGAGAAATGGAAGCAACATTGGCCAAATTCTCAAACAATTCTCTTTCGGAAACTTAAAGAATCCAAATTTATCAACAGACTTAGCCGAAAATGGAAAGCATTCGATACGATCCCAACTAACTGACAGCAGAAACAATCCAAGAAACAAAGCAATAAATCCACGAACCTTGAATCCGTACTGACCTTCCCATTCCGCCCCTCGGCGACGAACCTGGCGGCGGCGTTTCCGGTCAACTCGGCGAGAATCATCGCCGCCGTGCCGCAGTACCGGAGGGCCTGGAACCGGAGGAGGAATACGACCGCGAGGAGAATCGATCTGGCGAGCAAGGTTCTGTGCTCCGATTGAGAAATCGAGGAGAGAGAAAAGATCCTCTGGCTTTGCTTCTGGTGGAAAGGGGATTTAGAGGAAGAGAAGGAATTGGTGAAGAGCGAGAAGGAGTAGGTGAGAAGGAAAGAGAGGAGAGAGACGAGGAAAGAGAAGGGGAAGAGAGAGAAAGAAGGGGAGGAGCGGAGGAAAGGAAGGAGGGAGTAGAGAGAGCGGAGGGAGAAGAGAAGGAGAAAGAGGAAGGAGAGGGAAGACTTGCCATTGTTGGAAGGTTTGGAGCTGAGAGAAGAAGAGAGGCGGTGTTTCGATGGAGTCGCGGAGGCCGTCGGCGTCGAGGAGGAGAAGGGGAAAACCGGGTAAGCTCTGGAGGGCGTTGGAGCGGTGACGAAGGTGGTCGGAGCCGTGGGCGCGGCGGCGCGTGGAGGGACCTTAATGCGGTGAGGGCGGTGGTGCTGGTGATGATGGTGGTGGCGATCGTGATCGTGATCGGCCATGGCTGAAGCTTGGAATCTTAGACCCGACAAGCGGATAGGGGTTTTTAAAAGGGTAGGAAAAAATTTGGATGAATGGTCTTTTTTTTTTTTTTATAATTAAAAAAATTAATTTTTTAGTCATTAATAGATTTAGTTTTTTATTTTTTTGTCATTATATTTAGGTTTTTTTTTAATATATATATTTTTTTAAAAAAAATTAAGACAATTTTAATATTTAAAAAAAATCTTTTTTTTTTTTAAAAGATCATTTTTTTAATTTAAATTTTTTTTAGGCCTTTTTTTCGAATTAACCAGCGGATCCGTTTAGTTCCAAGTCCAGGCCGCAAAAGGAGTTTGGAAGTGTTTTTCTTTTTGTTTCTTTCTTTTTTTTAATATAAGCCGTTTTAGACTTTTTTCTATTTTCTTTTTTCTTTCTTTTTTTTTTTTTGGCTAATAAAGCCATTAGACTTGTAAAACCACAGTTCAAAGCAATTAATGGCCCTCAATGGTCAATAGGTCCTTCGAGATAGTTGCCAAAGTGGAGGGGAAAAAAAGAGCACATAATAAATTAACGGAAAAACTTTTCTTTCCTAATTAAGACCCGCTTTTTCTATATCTTAAAAGTGCCAATGAACAAGATTTCAATGTAGAGCACCTGGAAAAAGAAACGCAACAATTTTTTTGAAAGTACAGTTTATTTTTTTTAGCAAATAAACCCAACAACTTAGAGTTTATAACTGTCTTCACTAACTTCTTATTTTTTGTTTCAATTCACTACCGTCATTTTTACCATTTCAAAAACGCCATTTTAATTTTCTTTCTAGTACTAATTAATGCCACTTTCGTCAACATGTATTTTAATGAAGAGGAGAGAAATAAAGTTTTAAAATGTAAAAATTGTAAGTTTGTAATTAATTGTTAAAAAACAATGAATTATTTTTATTTTTATACTATAAAAAGTAGCAATGTATTAAAAAAAAAATTCTTACCTAAATATTAATTTTTGGAGAATTCTACAATAAGACCCTTGATCAATAAGAACTTCTTTCTATTGTTCGATCAATGTTGTATGAAAAAACAAATGAGTTCACAAATAAGGGCTCGTTTGGTTCGTAATTTTAATCACAACTTGAATAATTTTACTACAGTATTTTCTCTCATAAAAATTTAAATTTTTATTCAAATTTTCTATGCAAATCTATGAACCAAACAGACGGGCATATCTACCCTTTTTCTCTGACGACGGCGACTTGAAGATCGGCGGCTATTGACCGTGAATGGCAATATAAGGCCACCGTGTGTTGGAGTTCGCAAGGTGGAGGTGGCGTAATAGAGGTCGCCGAGGTTGCGATCTGGGCTACGGGGCTTGCAATGGCAACCTCGCACGTTGGACTTTCGCAAGGCGGATGGGTTGCGATAAACCCATGGTAGCCTTGAGACGTTGGTCGCGAACAGAATCCTTCGCACCCATGGTGGCCTTGCGACGTTGAGATCGGAGACAAAGATTGACGACACCTTCCCCAACCCATCGATCGTTGAGACGCAGATCCCAAGCTCGTGGCCGGAGAGAGGTCATGGGTCTCAATCACAGATCTATCGACTCTGCTGCAACGGTTCTCTGGGTCGTGACAATGCCCCCAACCTCACGATCCAGTGCAGCGTTGCACAGAGGTCGAGATAGCCTCGCGCGGAAGTCGAGACAGCATTGGGACTCTATCGCCTGTTGATTCGCTGGAAGACCTTCCAATGGAGTCGTGAACCGTAGTGGTCGGCATCATGAATCTCTTCCCCACCCTAAATCCTTTTGCTGGAAAAATCAACCACCAACAGAGGAATGTCTTTTTTTTCCCTGATTTGTTGGCTTTCATTCAGATTTTAAAAAGTTTATTTGAAAATAAAAAAAACATGATAGGGTAAGGTTGTACTTATTTTTGTTTTAATGAGACTTAG
Source organism: Artocarpus hirsutus (assembly GCA_946598075.1). NCBI lineage: Eukaryota > Viridiplantae > Streptophyta > Magnoliopsida > Rosales > Moraceae > Artocarpus > Artocarpus hirsutus. Next base: position 48,495 of record CAMOHE010047055.1, read on the forward strand.
ATCTTGAATCATTAAATTTTAATCCAACGGTTAAAAAAAACAAGTCTTAAAATTAAAACAGGTTTTAAAATTTTAAAACCTAATATGTTTTAAAGAAATTAAAATTAAAACATAAAAAGAATAAAAAGTAAGAAAATAAATATATATTATTAAAAAATATTTTTTTGGGAAAAAAACTTTTAAAACAAATCAAATCTAATTTCTAAAAGAAATCATATCTAATTAAAGAACTCGAGAAACTCTGACAGCCTATCTCCAATGCCGTCGCAGAGGAGTTCAGCCTTGCCATCCATCACCACCAGGTCTCCTCCCTCTTCATCGACACTGATTGCCAGGACAAGCAATTAGATGAGCCTGATCACCCCCTTGAAGCCGAGGTTGAGGACCTCTTGAATCTACTCTACTTTGGTTCACCTCCCTCCTCCTCCTCCTTCTCCTCCTTCTTCTGCTTCTTCAATAGAAGTTTTTGGTTTTTTTTTTATAATTTTCTTGAGAAAAATGTTTGGGTAAGGCGAGAAGAAAATAAGAGAAAATGGTGGGTTGGGTTAGGTTTAAAGGCAAACATTTTTTTTTAGGGGGTAAAATATGGTCATAAGGTTAGGCTCGTGAGGCATTAGAGGTGCAAGGAGCTCATCGCACGATGATGAGGCCAGGCTCACAAGGTTGGCGGCGCAATGACGAGGCCGGGCTCGCGAGGTAAGGGTGGTGTGAGGATGTTGTTGGCGTAATGGTAAGGTTGAGGCAGCACGAGGACATCATCGATATAGGCGTGGGACAGGGTTCGGTCAGAAGATGAACAAAAAAGATGAAGAAAGTTAGGGCGATGGGGGTGTTTTGGTTTTGGTTTTTTTTTTTTTTCCTTCAAGAACGGCTTTTCATCATCGATCTCTGCAGATTCAACTTGGACCTTGCAAGACCTCACCTCTGATCTAACGATGGCAATGTTTTTTGTGATTTTTTTTGTCTGGATTTGTGATTGTTTATACAGGTTTAGCGACGATGTTGCCAGCGGTTGCCACCGAAGTAGGCAGAGGGTTGTTTGGCCAAGAGTTGAGGACTCATGAACGAATTAAGTTTTTGAATTTGAGTTTATGGTGATTAATTCAATTTTAGGAGGAGGAGGAGGAGGGGAAGAAGGAGAAGAAAGATCTGGGTTTTTTTTTTTTGTTTGTTTTATTTTTATATTTTTAATAAATTTGTGCTTAAATTTTTATTGTTTTTTAATGTATCAATTATTTTGAAGGGTATATTACTAATTTCAATTAAACATAATGTCCAATAAATTTTTTAGTCCAAAAGTAATGTCTGGAGATCAAATTGGCCTTTTTAAAATGTTAGACTAAGTAACATAAATAAAAAAAATTAGGGACTAAATTGTAACTCTTTAAAAATATTAAGGACTAACCAAGCTATTTACCCTTTTTCTATTTTTATTTCTATTATAGTGTCTACATATAATTTATGGTTGGTTGGGACAGTGATTGAACTTTTTGGTTCTAGCATTGCTTTGATGATCACACCCTCGCTATGGGATTCTAGATCAACAAAACAAAACTACGCCAGTCTACAATGGGCCAATATCATTTCCTACTTCTGTAATGTTTGATGAGAAGGAGGAAATTTGCTCATCATGAATTAGGAATAAAAATAAATAGATCAAAATGTAATAGTGTTTAGTAAATAACCCACTTAAATTAAAATAAAATTTATTTTTGTATAAAATGATGTAGAGAGAAACATGAAACAACAGTAAGATAAAAAAAATGAAAAGAAAGAGAGGAAAAAAGAAGAAGAAAAATGATTAATAAAATTAAAATTTCAAATGTTTAAAAAAAGTATAAGATTCTAAAAGTGCTGTTTACTTTAATATTTTTAAAAGTGTTGTATTTGCTTATATTAAAAATTAAAACTATACTATTTTGCATAATTTCCTTTGTGTTGTGTTGTTGTGTTTTTATTGTTTGTTTTTTTTTGAAAAAATTACAATACACGACAAAATTAGAGTTATGAAATTGAAATTCAACACAGTATTTAGAATATCTTAAAAATATTCTTATTGATATAGTAATTATTTTAATGCTATCATATTTTATATTATATAATAACATATAAACTATTTTAATAATATTATTTTGAGACATATGTAAAATATTTACAAACTGAAGTCATATTTTAATTCAATAAACATAATTGAGCCATTTATCTCACTCACTCTTGTTTTTTCCTTGATGATCTGATGATGATGATGGGCCCAAGGTATTTGGGCTTAGGCACAAGGAATTAAAATTATTCAAAAAAATTACTATATGTATCTAAATTATTGTTATGAAATTAAAATCTAACACAATATTTAAAATATCTTAAAAATGTCTTTAATGATATAGTAATTATCTTAATGATATTATATTTTGTACTATATAATTACATATAAATAATTTTAATAATATCATTATAAGACATTTGTAGAATTTTTACAAATTACAGTCATATTTTAATTCAATAAACGTAATTGGGCTAACTACCTCATTAACCCTTAAAATTCATCCCAATTCTCCTCTATTTTCGAGGGACGTGACGGGATACCCAGTTGGAATTCAAACGTGGCCTTTGCAGGAATGTTCCTCCCCAAAATCCACGACTTGACTTGATTTGTGTCGTAAAATTCAATACTTTTCGGAGTAAACCACGGTATGTTATACCATTATATCTGAAATATAAAATAGTCTTTTTATGATACCGACGATAATTCTAGGCATTTACGATCATACCAGACGCTAACTGCCTATATCCACCGTGATACTGGTCGTTCTCCACCGCCAACAGTTGATGATCAATATCCATTGTGACAAAGGCTGAAGCATGCAATAGAGAATTTTTAAACACATGTTGTAACTATAATTTTTCCATTCTTCTTTTTAATGGAACCTCTAAAATAGTTATAATTATAAGATATATTACAAGATTAATCTCCTTACAAATATTTTCTTTGCCTTAAATTTTTAGCTTCCTTTACTAGCAAATAGGTTTTTGTTTAACGTGTGTTATTATTATTTCCGTGGATACTATGACAGTGTATAAAAAAATCTTATTGGTCGCCAATTCTCAAACCAATTAGTATCAATATATTCAATCATTCCCTATAATGAAAAAAGAAAAGTAATTATTTCAAATAAAAAAGGAAAAGAAATGTAAAGCAATTGAAACAACTTATTGTAGACAAAATCTTTTTCAACCACACTATATGAGAGTTAAAGACTACCGTTGAAATTATTTCCGTTTTGTTGTGTTCATGAAGTTCAATACAAAAATCTGTATATTGTATCACCAAATTGTCCAAAAGTCATTATTTTCCCCAATATTAATATCCCAGGACAAATATGGAACTTTCTACATCTCACAATTCAACTTTTATGTGAATCAAATGGCGTTTCCTTATATAATTAACCTAATTAATTTGCCTGCTTAGTGCTATGTTTTGAACAATTATATGCTTAACCACTCACCTAAAAATACTCTCTCTCTCTCTCTCTCCTCTAGCTAGCTTCAACTGATCAGTGTATTTTGTATAATTCGTTTCATGCCCTAGGAAACTGAGGTGTACGTTATATATATATACACATATACAAATATATAAGATCACACGTCTCATCCTGATCTTTTGCATGTACATGATCTCAGAGCAAGCGCTTGCTGGTGTATTATGTAAAAAAGCATTAAGCATCATCATGACGAGGTAATTGATCAAAATATATGCAAATTAATAATTCCATGTTGATTGCCTTTTTTTTATGCATTTCGTCTAATAACGAAGGATATGCATGTATATGTAAACTTTCATCATGCTTATACATATAATCTGTTTGTAAAAAGTAGCAATATATATTATTATCTTGTATAGACTTCTTTTTTGAGTCAACCACTGAGAAGTAATTTACTCCATTAAGTCCAAGTGGACTCACAATATTATGGTGATCTTTCTTTTGTAATTATCTGCAAATATATGTAGATATATATAAATGAATTTCATTTTAGCTGTTTTCTCATAATTATATGATTTGAGCAATTTATTGAGTTTGAGTGCGTTATCAATATTTGCCTCGTCTTATTAATACATTTTGGTACTCTAGAATTCATGTTATAAACACATAATTGTCTTTTGCTACCACTGAAGCAATAAATTCATGCCAACTTTTTATTGTTTTTGCTTGTTCTATAGATGTATTGAATCGCCAAATTTGAAAATTATCAAGCAATAACATGCTTCTTTTTGAAAGTGAATGATGGTCTTTAATACTTATAGTGGTGTCTTGAGTTGGATTAGAATTCAAATTTTAAAATTATGTTGAGATTGGAGCTTCGTAAAATCTAAGCAGGACGGAGTCACTCACAGATGAAGGTGGACGGCTGTCTCTTCTGAACTTTTTTTTCTTTTAGTTTTGTGTACAAAATTTTAAAAAACTTGCGTTCCGCACTTCTTAAAATTTTATTTCGGCCCTCACAATTCTACATCCTTTTTGCCCATCACATTAGTCCATTCATGCCCTCACCTGCTGATAAAATTTTTCTCTAAGTAGGCTCTATCCACAATTAATCTAAGATTGATCAACTAGTCAATGAAATTGTGATGAAGTACGTTTGATGGACGGATAAGATTAGTAATTGAACGTGCTTCAAGTTGGCGCACTCATATTATAGTGTTGCTCCTTACGTGTTAACTCAACGATAAACTAGGAATTCACGAGTATATGAGCTTAAAGATTTCTATGACATCCCGTTGCTAGGGGAAATAGAGTAGAGAATCTTTGTACATGCTCCAAAAATATCAGTTCCCCGTGGGGTTTTTTCTTTTTTTTTTTTCTTTTTTCTTTTTCCTTTGGAAAAGTGATGCACTCTTCGTAAGTATCCGTCTTGAAAATATTTCCGTTTTGTTGTGTTCATGAAGTTCATGACAAAAATCTGCACACTTTTAACTGTCCAAATTAATTTAACTTCAGAGTGTTTGAAAGAAAATTTCAAATCATAATAGTTTGAACGATCTATTATAATATATAAGAGGTTTATATTGTATATATTTTTACTTTACAGTATAATATGTGAGATCTTTAAATCGTTTATGCTTAAAACTCTAGAATTCAAACAACTCTCTCAAACACTCTAAATTTGTCTAGTAAATATTGCAAAAAAGGCAATAAATCTGCAAGGAGAAAATATGGCGTGAGAGTGTTTTTTTAAGTGATTTTAGTTAAAAAGAAGAAGAAGAAAAAGAAAGTAGTGACAAAGACCAATTTGTAGAACAGATTATTAATTAATTATTTTTAATTGGGATTCAGTGTTTGGATCAATTAGATGTAAGCAATATATATATATATCCAAAATATTGATACTGTGATCTCTCTCAATGCTCGCTGGTTAACAATATAGTAATTTATTTAGATAATTTTTAATTTGTGGGCTTGTATATTGTATCACCAAATCGTCCTAAAGTCATTATTTTCCCCAATATTAATATCCCAGGACAAATACGGAACTTTCTACATCTCACAATTCAACTTTCATGTGAATCAAATGACGTTTCCTTATATAATTAACCTAATTAATTTGCCTGCTTAGTGCTATGTTTTGAACAATTATATGACGCTTAACCACTCACCTAAAAATACTCTCTCTCTCTCTAGCTAGCTTCAACGTACCAATGTATTTGAGAAAATGCGTTTCATGCTTTAGGAAGCTGAGGTGTATATTATATATATATATATACACATATACAAATATATAAGATCACACGTCTCATCCTGATCTTTTGCATGTACATGATCTCAGAGCAAGCGCTTTCTGGTATATTATGTAAAGAAGCATTAAGCATCATCAGGACGAGGTAATTGATCAAAGTATATGCAAATTAATAATTCCATGTTGATTGCCTTTTTTTAATGCCTTTCGTCTGACGAAGGATATGTATACATATGTAAACTTTCATCATGCTTATACATATAAACTGTTTGTAAAATGTAGCAATATATATTATTATCTTGTATAGACTTCTTTTTTGAGTCAACCACTGAGAATTAATTTACTCCATTAAGTCCAAGTGGACTCACAATATTGTTGTGATCTTTCTTTTGTAATTATCTGCAAATATATGTAGATATATATAAATGAATTTCATTTTAGCTGTTTTCTCATATTAATATGGTTTGAGCAATTTATTGAGTTTGAGTGCATTATCAATATTTGCCTCGTCTTATTAATACATTTTGGTACTCTAGAATTCATGTTATAAACACATAATTCTCTTTTGCTACCATTGAAGCAATTAATTCATGTCAACTTTTTATTGTTTTTGCTTGTTCTATAGATATGTTGAATCGCCAAATTTGAAAATTATCAAACAATAACATGCTTCTTTTTGAAAGTGAATGATGGTCTTTAGTACTTATAGTGGTGTCTTGAGTTGGATTAGAATTCAAATTTTGAAATTATGTCGAGATTGTAGCTTCGTAAAATCTAAGCAGGACGGAGTCACTCACGGATGAAGAGGGGTGGTTGCCTCTTCTGAACTTTTTTTTTTCTTTAGTTTTGTATACAAAATTTCAAAAAACTTGCGTTGCGCACTTTTTAAAATTTTGTTTCGGCTCTCACAATTTTACATCCTTTTTGCTCATCACATTAGTTCATTCATGCCCTCACCTGCTGATAAAACTTTTCTCCAAGTAGGCTCTATCCACAATTAATCTAAGATTGATCAACTAGTCAATGAAGTTGTGATGAAGTACTTTTGATGGACAGATAAGATTAGTAATTGAACGTGGTTCAAGTTGGTTCATGCGCTCATACTATAGTGTTGTTCCTTAAGTGTTAACTCAACAATAAACTAGGAATTCATAAATATATGAGCTGAATGATTTCTATGACATCCCGTTGCTAGGGAAAATACAGTAGAGTCTTTGTACATGCTCCAAAAATATCATTCCCCCGTGGGTTGTTTTCTTTTTTCTTTGGAAAAGTGATGCACCTTTCGTAAGTATCCGTCTTGAAAATATTTCCGTTTTGTTGTGTTCATGAATTTCATGACAAAAATCTGTACACTTTAACTGTCCAAATAATTAATTTAACTTCAGAGTATTTGAAAGAAGATTTCATAATAGTTTGAACTATCTATTATAACATATGAGAGGCTTACACTGTATATATTTTTGCTTTAAGGTATAATATGTAAGAGCTTTACACCGTTTGTGTTTAAAACTTTAGAATTCAAACAGCTCTCTCAAACACCCAGAAGTTGTCTAGTAAATATTGCAAAAAAGGCAATAGCTCTGCAAGGAGAAAATATTGCGTGAGAGTGTTTTCTGAAGTGATTGTAGTTAAAAAGAAGAAGAAAGTAGTGACAAAGACCAATTTGTAGAACAGATTATTAATTAATTATTTTTAATTGGGATTCAGTGTTTGGATCAATTAGATATAAGCAACATATATATATATATATATATATATATATATATATATCCAAAATATTGATACTGTGATCTCTCTCAATGCTCGCGGGTTAACAATGAGGTAATTTATTTAGATAATTTTTAATTTGTGGGCTTTTATATTGTATCACCAAATCGTCCTAAAGTCATTATTTTCCCCAATATTAATATCCCAGGACAAATACGGAACTTTATACATCTCACAATTCAACTTTCATGTGAATCAAATGACGTTTCCTTATATAATTAGTCTAATTAATTTGCCTGCTTAGTGCTATGTTTTGAAGAATTATATGACGCTTAACCACTCACCTAGAAATACTCTCTCTCTCTCTCGCTCTCTTTCTCTCTCTAGCTAGCTTCAACTTAACAATGTATTTTATATAACGCGTTTCATGCTTTAGGAAGCTGAGGTGTATATTATATATATATATATATACACATATACAAATATACAAGATCACACGTCTCATCCTGATTTTTTGCGTGTACATGATCTCAGAGCAAGCGCTTTCTGGTATATTATGTAAAGAAGCATTAAGCATCATCAGGACGAGGTAATTGATTAAAGTATATGCAAATTAATAATTCCATGTTGTTTGCCTTTTTTTTATGCCTTTCGTCTGACGAAGGATATGTATATATATGTAGACTTTCATCATGCTTATACATATAATCTGTTTGTAAAAAGTAGCAATATATATTATTATCTTGTATAGACTTCTTTTTTGAGTCAACCACTGAGAATTAATTTACTCCATTAAGTCCAAGTGGACTCACAATATTGTCGTGATCTTTCTTTTGTAATTATCTGCAAATATATGTAGATATATATAAATGAATTTCATTTTAGCTGTTTTCTCATAATTATATGATTTGAGCAATTTATTGAGTTTGAGTGCATTATCAATATTTGCCTCGTCTTATTAATACATTTTGGTACTCTAGAATTCATGTTATAAACACATAATTGTCTTTTGCTACCATTGAAGCAATTAATTCATGTCAACTTTTTATTGTTTTTGCTTGTTCTATAGATATGTTGAATCGCCAAATTTGAAAATTCTCAAGCAATAACATGCTTCTTTTTGAAAGTGAATGATGGTCTTTAGTACTTATAGTGGTGTCTCGAGTTGGATTAGAATTCAAATTTTGAAATTATGTCGAGGTTATAGCTTCATAAATTCTAAACAAAACGGAGTTACTTACAGATAAAAGTAGGCGACTGTCTCTTTTAAACTTTTTTTTTTAATTTTGTATACAAAATTTTAAAAAACTTGCGTTTCACACTTCTTAAAATTTTATTTTGGCCCTCACAATTCTACATCTTTTTGCCCACCACATTAGTTCATTCATTCCCTCACCTGCTGATAAAATTTTTAAGTAGGCTCCATCGGCAAGTAATCTAAGATTGATCATCTAGTTAATGAAATTGTGATGACGTACTGTTGATGGACGGATAAGATTAAGTAATTGAACGTGCTTCACGTTGGCGCACTCGTACAATACGTTTTTCCTTACGTGTCAACTCAACAATAAACTAGGAATTCATGATTATTTGAGCTGAATGATTTCTATGACATTCCGTTAATAGGGGAAATACAGTAGATAATCTTTGTACATGCTCCAAAAATATCATTTCCACGTAGGTTTTTTTCTTTTTTTTTCTTTTTTCTTTTTTTTTTTTTGGAAAAGTGATGTACTCTTCGTAAGTATCCGTCTTGAGTAAGATCATAATTATTTTTAGTATTGAGATGAAAAATTCAAACTTTCCACCTCTAATTAGTTTACAAAAAATTATAATTAAGAATCACTTGCTTCCTTGAAAAAGGAGTAACGTAATATTAGATTGCCAAAACATCTTTTAATTATATATATGTATATATATTTTTTCACGTGTATTTTCGACCTTTGGAAGGACACTAGAGTTTACATTTAACTTAGATACTGCTTTAGCAAGACCAAAGGGTCCATATTTGCTACAGTTCTGATCCATAATAGACACAGCACACATTAAGTAATAACCTGAGGCGGTTTTAACACTCAAGAAGAAAATGCAAGAAATAACTTTTTAAAAAAAATAAATAATAAGCTTTTTTTTTTTTTCCTAAAAGTAAACTCCGTGAAGGGATGACTAGCGTTAGTATTCCCCGAGGGCAGCGGAAGCAGGATTTTTTTTTTTTTTGCATTGGGTATAATCTAAGACTGAAAAACTCTAAAAATATCAATATATTGGCGTGTTTGGTAAATATAGTTGGGACAGTTAGAGTGTAAAGCTCTTACATGCTACAACGTAAAGTAAAAGTATGCTATAGTATAAACATCTCACATACTTGTCACGCACCCCGATCTGGGTGGCGACATAGCGGGTTAATTAAACCAAATTTTAATTAAATAATAGCATGTTGAATAAACATGATAAAATTTAAAACAAAATAATAAAAACAGTTAAGAACTAATAAGGCCACATCGGACCTATATTTGTGCACACACATAGTATCGACATAAATAAATACAAGCACAGTCCAATAAGAAGAAAACGATTAAATATTACATCCCTTAAGTTAAATTAGTAAATAACCTAATTAAAGACTCTAACGATACATGTGTTTGCTCAATAGAGTCCCAGTCAGCCCTATGCTGTAATTCACCTAGTGGGGTGGGGGGATTTTTAAAACAAATAAAAAATATGAGTGGATAGTTTAGCAGGACTAAAGCTTTGACAAGATTAAATTTTAATATGAAATTCATTATTAACACAAGGATTATAAAGTACATTAAATAAACTTTATTGATCTCATTCTTACCATTGGGTCCATTATTCATCCGGAAATAATTTTATGATTTTGTCTTGGGCAAAGCTAATATAATCACTACTGTAGTGGCCCAACTGGGTTTCAGAACCTACCTCCAAGGTCGCTATTTACACGACCCGATCTCTGAATGTGGCATCATGCCCTAATATATCATTCCGAATGGTATACCAAACTCGTTCGGTGCTATTCCATTATTCAAGTCTCATAGTACCAAGTTTCTCTTTATATTCATTATTTTGTTCATTATGATCCTTTCATTATTCATCAACTACTGATAATAACTGAATTTATTCATCTAAATCATTTCTTAAAACACTTTCAAAAAACACATTGTGGCCAAAATCCCTTTTAAAATCATGGTTAACAAAGAAAGAGGGACTACAGTCCTACCTCGTTATCCCGTATGAGAGCGTAAACACCGTAGTCTCGACTCGCTATGCGTCAGTTCCTCAAAACCACAAATAACCTTAGATATGAACTAGATTTGTCAATATCTAACTTAAAGTATTCAATAATACGATGCTATCTCATGATGCCTTAGTATGTCTTTAATATTTACAAAATCATGTTGCAAGGTCAAAGTATTTATTCATGTTTTAAATGGTAAAAACAGGTGAAAAAGAACCGTTTTTACATAGCCCGGTCGGCCTACCAAACTCCATGATCCTGCCTGTCGAACTTCTATAGTTCGGCTTACAGGCCATCCCGATCCGGCTTGCCAAACTACTTAAGTCTGGCTTGCCAAAGAAATGAGTTCGGCCTGCCATACTAATGAATCCGGCCTGCGAAAGCTCAAGTTTCGTCTGCCGATCTATCAAAATCTGAAAAATTCTATATTTCAAGCCTCGGCCTCTCCGTATTCAAATCTCACTTTAAACCTATTTTTACAATTCTTAGGTCATGGATAATGTTTAAAGATGATAGATTAACATAATAGAACATATTTAAAAACTTTTTAACAAGTTTTTCACAATTATTTTTAAATTATTTCAAAAATGAGCAAAAAAGGGAAAAACTTAATTTAGCTCAATTTTTGTCCAATCAAGCTTAGATTCATGATGATTTATGTCCCATAACTTAGATTGACGGGTTTCTAAGCTAAAGGAAACTCGGGTTACAACTTCCAAAGAGGATTGAAAAGTTTGAAAATAAACTTTGAAATTTTGAAAAAAAAAGTAAACTAACCTTAAAGCAATCTATGAACTGAGTTTACGGAGGCTCAAACGTGTTTTTGGCTTCCATTCATGTTGAGAATCCAGGGCTCTTACTCAATTTTGGAATAAAAACGAGAGAGGGAAGAGAGAAAGAGAGAGACGGTGAGAGAAGGAAGGAGAGAGCAGAGAGTGAGAGAGCAAGGGAGAGTTTAAATAGAGAAAACGAGGTAGTTTTTAGCTATAAAACCATGCCCTGCACATGGTTTTCAAAGAGAGACGTGGTGGGTATTTGGTAAATTGTTTTGTTTCAAAATTCAAAATAACTAATAAAATAATTAAAAACCAAATTAATTGGAAAATATTTCAAAATAATTAGATTAAGTTCAAATTACAATAAGGCATATTAATTTACCATTTATACACTAATTATACTAATTAATTCTCTAGGTGTTAAAATACTACAGTAAAATCATTCTAACGTTTAGTTTTAATTGTGTTGCCAAACACACTCATCAACTTTCAACACTATAAAATAGTTAGAACGACATGCATACTCAATTTGTTGAATTTTACTACTTAAATGCAAACATTTCTTTCTTGATTTACTATTCGCTTCTAAGTTTAATTTTGTAAAAAAAAAGAAAAGTAGAGAGTAGAACACTTGTGAGAAAATGATTTTGATGGAGTGAAGCTCATAATAAAATATTTAGGAAGTGCAAAAATGATTTTTGAAAAGAGGTTTAAGTATAAACACAATTAAGAAATTTATTTTCGTAAAGCAATTAGGAAAATGTATTTATAAATGTCATATTCATTAAAAAAATAGTGTTATTTTTAGAGAACTAAAAGAAAAAATATACTTAAATAGAGGCATATTTGAGAAACATTATTTAAAAAACAAAAGATTAATAAGATACATATGAAAAATAATTTTAATAGGAACGAATTAGAGGAAAAAAATTTTAATGATAAAGACATATATTAAATTTTGTAAATAAAAGAGGGGTATATATGAAGAGTTTTTTAAAAAAATATAAACTCAAGTATAATTTATTAATATGCTTCCTGGCCTAAGCTCCCTCTGCCCGGGCTTTATTATAAGAGCTCCCCAACCTGTTAGCTTAGAAATGTTCATTGAAAACGCTATTGTCGAGCCCTATCTCTCAATAAAGAGCATGCAACTCTAGCCTCACCAAATATGCTTACAGTGAGGCTACAAGATGTGATCTCAGATACTTTAAATTGAGCTAAGATGGTTGGTACAAATCTTTATATTTAAGACACTCAAAGAGAGGTCATTCAACACACGAATTTTTCACAGACTCATTGTGCTAATCCATTATTGTTAGGCCACCTCATTTGAAAATAATAGCAATAAGCTGAAAGTACTCTTTGGGTTGCTAATCAAGGTCTCATTGTTAAAATACTTGGTCTCTCAACATACACTCATCGTCACACTTTGGAAATAAATTATTGTTAACTAAGATCATACGCTTCTTGTGTAGACTGATAATTGATTGGTCTTGCTGCTGACAATAAATTTTATATATCTTTTGGATATCAGAACTGTTTTCTTACTTGCCAACAACCTCATTAGTGGTGTACCCATTTATCAATAAAATTGAGTGCAATCCTTCTCAGGAAACCACGAAAATGGCTTTGTTATTTTGCTTACTTTCCCAAGCACCAAAAAGCCACTTATAATTATCCCTTCCTGTCAACGATCACCATTTGTCCATTCCAAGACTCTCATAAGACGGTTGACATACGACATTAGTTTTTGGCCATCTTCTTTTTACCCTTCTTCATACTTGGACCAAAAAACAAAAAAAAAAAAAAGAAATGAAAAGAAAAGAAAATGAAATCCTCATCAGCCAGCACTGTAAAATAATTCCTAGTCCTCTTTCTTAAAGTCTGCGTGCTGTTTGTGTGTTTGCATGTGTGAATTGTGTGTGCGTCTGTGCCGTGCGTACGATTTTAGCCACTCTGACGTCTGAACGGTTTGTCGTTTAGCATATCTAGTGTTATTTGGTATTTGCTCACCAACGTAACGCATTTTTAGAGAAAAACCAGACTCTAAATATGTATATGTATCCGAGTCCAATATCAGTTTATCATGTCAGCATCAACCGCTTTTTATGGGTTTTTGGAGCAGACAAAGCTGAGGCAAAAACAAAGATATAACGCTTGATAATTAGCTGAAATATTTACAACAATGTTGACACGGCACGAGAACCAAAAAAGTTGAAAACCAACCTGATCATCATGTAATGGTAATAATTACGTGAACCAATACTGGGGTCCAACTTCAATGAAGCTTTTCTCGGCCAAAAAAAAAGTGTCTTTAATGGAGCTTAAAGGATTCAAACGTTCAAAAGTTGGTTTTTTTGCTAGTGGGTACGTAAGATTCATGAAATGATAATCTCTACATATATATATCTTGAAATGATGTGACATGACTCAACAAATGTCTTGTATGTTTCTGTGGAAAGAAAAATGATTTCAAGAAATTTTCTGATCATATGGCTGCATTCGGAGAAGGTTCCTGCTCCAATATTTTCGTTGTGATATGACTAGATTCTCATATATTTGTCGAATGATGACTCTGATTATTAATCATGAGTTTTTTTGTCAGTTTTTTTTTTCCAAAGGTTTCCAATTTTTCTTCTGTTATGATAGGAAAATCGTTTATAGTTCACTAATGTAACTGTTAATTTGACTTCACGGTTCTAACTTTGAGAACCGGAAAATTCACAAGTAATATATGATACACACACACACACATGTACGTACCTGATTGTTCTGGCTCTAAATCTAAGAATTTTTTGGCTTACTTGGCACAGACACAGTCACCTGCGTGTCAAGAAGAGGCCACGTGGAAGTGAAGTGGCAGTACTTCAGGAGGTGCATCAGCACAGAACAATCTAAAAGATGGTCATTCTTTTATACAAATATCATTTATGGATTAAAAATTTTAATATAATGTCGACATAAAGTCGATATGTCCATACAAACTAGCATTCTAAGGTGGGGGTTTTGCCTTTTTTCCACTTCCATCAGTCCTCAAAATAATGCAAAGCCATGTTGGACGGAGCTATAAGAGAGCCTTTTAATTAGTAGTGACTTATCTAGTGTCCCATTAAAAGCTATAAAATCCAAACCCCTGTTTGACGTGTTTGTTACAAAGACTCAGAAAAAAAGGAAAAACCAACAGAAGTGAACATCAAACAATATACCAAGACTTGTAATATACTACTGTTGTTTGTTGGTGGAGACCATATTGAAGGAAACAGTATTACTGTCTTTTTTTTTTTTTGCCCACAGATGACAGAATAAAATCTGTTTTTTGGAATCGTGGTTTTGCCCTTCTTCTCTTAGATTCTTAATCACAATTCTACACCCATTTAGCTACTTTGGCTCATCACTTCAATATTTTCATTTCTCTTTCACATGGCTGGAGTTCTGAGAAAAAAGGGTCTTAGCTACTCATGCATTCTCCTTGTAGGTAAATTACAATAACACTTATTTCTCTCTCTTTGCTTGGTTGAGCACAAAAACTGTTTTTTAATAGAATATATTAATGGAGGGGACCTCCTTAATAGTTATCTCATCATTTTTCTTAATTAACCTCCATTGACTTGGGAACCTTGTTTTTGGGTGCTATAATTTAGACATTTTTTTTTAAGATGAAGCCACAATAAGGGCAGTTTTTTTTTTTTTTTTTTTTTTTTTTTTTGTATCTTGGTTGTGTTAATTTGTTTTTTCTTAATTTAACAGTGATTGCGGGCATGGAGAGATTTGCATTCAAAGGAGTGGCATCAAATCTAGTGACATATCTAACAGACGTTGTGAAGATGAGCAACTCATCTGCAGCCAAGACTGTAAACAGTTGGGGTGGGTTCACATCCATGTTGCCACTCCTAATTGCACCTTTTGCTGACTCTTATTTGCATAGGTATACAACCATATTGGCCTCTTCTATCCTCTATGTTGTGGTAAGTCGTCACTCTCTTCGACTTTTTCTGTGGCATCTAGTTCTTTATATTCACTTGGACATGTTTGTTTTTTGTTTTCCATCAAAACTGAAAATTGCTATCTTTTTTCTGATATTGGTCTTGTTGATTACGGTTTGCTATCTTTTTTCTGATATTGGTCTTGTTGATTACGGTTCTGCTGACGGCTTGACTTAACTATAGCAAACTTGATTTTTATGAACAATAAAAACAAAAGGCCTAAAACCAACTTTACTGCCGTATTTTCCCTTGCAAAATTTGAATTGCTACAATATTTTATGTTCAAATTCTCGGTTTGAACTATATTCTCCCTCAGAAGTATTATTACTAGATACACTATTGAGCCACTGTTATTGGCTAGCAGTTTGAAACCAATCATTATACCTTGATGAGCCACTGTTGTTGGCTAGCTGTTTGAAACCAACGTCAGCAATGAGAGAAAAAGGAAAAAAAAAAAAAAAGGAGGGCCATCAATAATTTTATCACTCAATAATTTTGTTCTACTTACTCAGAAGTTTTAATCAATTTATTTGTTTACTTTACCAAGAATGGTTTTACTAACTTTATGTTGTCATATGATGTAATTTTGTACTTGTGGTCGTACGATGATTTTTTGTTGGGGGCTGAATGATATGGCCCAGAATTAGTGTGCGCCTATGTAATGTCCATGATATATATGCTAGCCGCTTTGGATTAGTCAAATTCATAATTTTGCTTCATTTTTTTAAGGGGCTAGTGGCATTGACATCATCAGCGTTAGAATGGGCCAGGTCTCCTGCAAACAGAACAAGGTCAACCACCTTTCTCTTCTGGTCTCTCTGTTTGATTTCTCTAGGCCAAGGAGGTTACAACTCATCTTTGCAAGCCTTTGGAGCAGACCAACTTGACGAGGAAGAGGAATTACCCAGCAGTAAAGATGAGCAAAAGTCTAACATCAAGAGTTTGTTCTTCCAGTGGTGGTATTTTGGTGTCTGCACTGGAAGTCTTTTGGGAGTCACAGTCATGTCCTACATCCAAGACACCTTTGGTTGGGTTTTAGGATTCGCTATCCCCGCCATAGCAATGGTTGTATCAGTTGTTTTTTTCTCATCTGGAAGTAGGATTTACATATACAAACAGGTTGAGAATATAGGGAATATTAGTAAGCCTGTTGCAAACATAATTCAAACCATCAAAGCAACGGCTTCAAAGTTACTAAGTGGCAGAATAGCCTTACCGAATGTCGATGACATTGTCGAGCTAGAGTAAGTCCTTTAATTTTTTGCAGGATTTTCTTCTAGTTTGTAATGTGCATGAGTTTTTGATGGTAACTTCTTGGTTTGAACGTTTACAGGCTTCAAGAGAAACCTCTTTGTCACCAAAACTTGGGTAGCACGGAGGGCTTGGACAAGGATAATCCGAAAAGTACTAATTACATGCTCGAAAATTCAAAAGTAGTACTTCGGCTTTTTCCCATATGGACAATGCTTCTAATGTTTGCTGTGATCTTCCAACTGCCTGCAACCTTCTTCACCAAACAAGGTATGACAATGAAGAGAAACATTGGAAGTAGCTTCCAGATTCCACCAGCCACACTTCAGAGTGCCATTACGCTGTCTATAATTCTCCTGATGCCTTTTTATGACAGAGTTCTGATCCCGTTTACGCGTCTGGTGACCCGAAACGAAAAGGGTATCACCGTGACGCAAAGAATGGGAACTGGGATGTTTCTTTCGATTATAGCAATGATCATAGCAGCAAGTGTGGAAACACAAAGGCTAAAGATTAGTAGAAAAGCCGAGATTCTTGGCTCACATTCAGAGTCAGAGACAGTTCCACTTAGCATATTTTGGTTGCTGCCTCAGTACATTCTCTTAGGCATTTCGGACATTTTCACCGTTGTCGGGATGCAGGAATTCTTCTACTCTGAAGTTCCTGTTAGGATGAGAACAATGGCTTTTGCTCTATACAATAGTGTGTTTGGCGTTGGGAACTTCCTAAGTGCACTTCTTATAACAGTTGTGGAAGACTTAACAAAGACAAAGGGAAAGAACAGCTGGTTCTCTGATGACATGAGTGAGGCTAGGCTAGACAAGTACTACTGGTTTCTGGCCTTGACAAGCGCCCTGAGCTTTCTTTTGTATTCCATTTTGTGTAAATTCTACAAAAGCAGGAAGGATTTAGAAAATGAACAGATGTAAATAAGTTTCTTCTTATTGTTTTTTTTTTTTTTTCCCTCTGATATATTTTTTGCCCCTTCCTGAAAAAGAAACTTTGCTTGGTCTCACAGCAGAAAAAAAGTTCATGTAAAAAGTCTAATGGTTGGGAAATGAAATGTGAAGAATATATATGGTCTAGTAGTTTAACAGTAGTTGTCAGCTTCGGAGAGAATATTGTGAATGCAGAAACTACGTCCTCAATTCTGTTTATCATTAAGTTGCAAAATTCTTATCACTGTAATAGTACCTGGCGGTCCACTGTTCGCTTAAATGTGTTATCTTTGTTCTTTCCGCATATGTTGGCAGTGACCTGCAAAAAGCCTGGATATTCTGTCAATGAAAAGCGTAGAACATTGACAATATGCTTTCTCTCTCCATGATCATTAATGCACATATGTGTGTGTAATATACCAACAAAATTATGCTATAGAATATATAACAACCCAAACCCAATATATATATATATAAATATATAATATATATATAACACTCAAGTCCTGATCATATACCTTATACACACACACATAAAGGATGACGTTCTAGATTATAGCAAAAATGAAATATTCCCCAATATCATCAATGTGATTTCCTTTAAAAAAAAAAAAAAAAGAAAAGAAGATGATGCTACGTGACCATGGCCCTGCATTTCCGTTTTTCAAACATTGTAAATAGAGGAAGAAGCCTAAACATACAGACCCAGGTCCATACGGGCCTTGTACAACCTTCAAATAGACAGATTACAATGCGTTCAATGGAAACTCGAAAATATATAAATACACACACACACACACATTTAATTCTATTAGTATATACAAATAACTTTGAAATGGGCAAATTTAAAATTTGAGTGAGAGGAAAATATGAACACCAAATATATATGGTGATATACAGGGTGAGTGCAACATAATCAATTATAATATAAATTATGTATATATAATCATTAATAAGACTTAATCACATTATACTAATATGACAATGGTTGGGAGTCAACCAAGCTATGAACTTCCTTAAAAAATAACAAAACAAAATCAAGCTATGAAGAAAGTTAATGTTGCTAGACTTTCTTGAGCAAAACAGAATAATGAAGGAGAAGAAACATTCATATCCGTTTAAGAAAAGGATGTAACAATAAGCAATAGAGCAACAATAAAAAAAAAAAATCAATAATTATACATTTGCTCATACTGAAGTGGAGTTAGTTTGTTCTAGGATCTTGGAATAATGATACTCAATAACCTTATGTAAAGCATGATCACTGGTTTTGAAAACAAAGTTTCCTACAGTCTTCGTATTCTAAAGCAGAAGGACTTCAAAATATACCAGTAAAACTGGTGTTCCGGTTGTTTTGTTTGCTTTCATTGTAGGGTTGTTGTTTACAGTTTTTTTTTATTAGGTTTGCCATTTTGGTTTGACTCTAAACTTCTTTATTTTTGGTTTTTTTAACCATTTTTTTTAATGAAATAGGACAGGGCTTGTTTGAAGTGCTTAGTAGGTACCATCTTAGTTAGACTCTGTTAGATTTCTGCTTAGTTCCTATCTCTATATGTATTAAAAAATGACCAATAGCTGGGACAAACCTAAAAGCATTTAAAAAAATTAGTATGTCAATGAAATTTTAGAATTTGAGTAAAAAAATCATTCTTCAATATAATGTTATTCATGATTCCATACTATGATTGGCATATATAAATTTACAATCAAGTATAAAATGTATCAAATGTAACGCTTGATTACTATTGGTTGATGTATTTACTTTTTCATTTGATCTTTTAACATTGTTTTATATTTTTTAAGTTAAGAATTTATTTTTACAACATTCGATTATGAGAAAAGGTGGATATGACGTTTTGAGCAACATTATGCATTGAAATACATATGAATAACGTATTATATGTGTCATTAATTCCCACTAGCTGAAGTGGGCGTACAAGGTGAAGACTCTCCATATTGTGAAATCATTCAAAATCTGGTTTTGTTTTCTCTGACACCAAGAGTCAGAAAAATTAGCACGTTCACTTGAGCAGCTTCACCAAGAGGTTAGTCGAGTCCTCGACCAGGTACTCATAAGTCAGTAGACCTGCTATAGCTTGCTCTTTCATCTCTTTTTGTCAAGTAGCTGGACTTAAAATTGATTTCGGTTCATTGTCATTACTTAAACATCAAACGAGAGTATAGTAGAGTTTCAAATACCGTAAAAAAATATAACATTAACATTTGTATTATAAAAAACCACATCTTGTTGCAAGTATCAAGCAGTTAATATATAATACTAGTACTCACACATGACTTGAAACTTCTTGTTTGAGTGAGTAGAGAGTCTACTCAAATTAACTTTCATGTTAAAAATATTCCTAAGCATTACAGAGGCCATAGATACGGTAAATTCCACTAACACTCTTATATTTTACTTAAATTACAGTAATACCATTTGAACTAAAACTAATCACACTATTAGCCTTGAACTTAATTCTGTTAAATTTTTGTTTGAAATGATCAAAATGCCCTATTTAATCTTAACTATTGACTATTGGTCTATAGAATTAAATCCTAACCATTGGTTTAAAGAAAAAGCCTCTAAAAGACTAACTAGACAAACAAGCCCCAACAACACCTTGTCAAGCCCCCATTCGGCCACGACTTTCCTTCGGCCGTCGTAGCTCCACCCGTCGCCAGTCCAGCGGCCAAAAAGCCCATCTCTAGCTGCCATCGCCATCTCCAACTGCCTAGACCACTCGCCACCCTACAACCCCGACAAGACCCCCACCCATGGACCACAGGTGCTTCTGTAACATCCGTCGTTTTCTTCTATGGACATTTATGTTAATTTAACGTTAGAATGTGATATTTTAGTGTTATTATTATTTATGTTAAGTAAATTAGCTTTTTATTTAGTAATATCGCAGGTGACGGCCTCGTGGGATCGATGTGTTCGGAATGTTCATGTCAAACGTGATGATAAGCTTAAAGTATTTATTTCTTTTTTTATAGCTTTCATTTTGCTCTAAATTTATAATCTTTATAATGCTCTAGGGTTGTGTATGCCTGCAGTTATATTTTTTATGATGACATGAATGTTGTTGCATATTTTCTCATTTTCATAACTTTTATGATGCTATGATAATTACATATGTAGCTTTTTATTATAATGGCATTAAGTAATTGGATAATATAAAATGTCCAAGAAAATAATGTGAAAATTAATATTTTTTTGGGTTATGGAAGTAAATATTTTGTTATATATAAGTAATTATATATTATAATTATTTTATATTATTATATTATATTATATTATATTATAAGTTTATATTATATTATATTATATTATATTATATTATATTATATTAGTATAACTTACCTTAAGTAAGAAACGGCATATTGCCGTGAAGAAGAAGAAAAAAAAAAGAAAAAAAAAAGAGAAAAGGAAAAAGAAAAAGAAAAAGAAAAAGAAAAGGAAAATTGAATTAGATTAGGATTAGGGTTTTATATACTTATCTAATCCCTTCTTTCTCATAAATCTATAAATACACCTCTAAGTCACCAAAGTCTTCATTCTTTAAATTTTTAGCCAAAGAAAATTCTCTCTCAAAAATTTTCTTAGACACTTTCTCATTCTTCTCCACGTTTTCTTCCATTCTCTCCCTTATTTTTCTGCAAACAATTGATGGAATATTGGGTTTTCACTTAGATAATTCAAGAGAATTAAGAAGAATCATTTTGGAGGTAAGAAACTCATTCTAGACTATTGCTGAAATTTTATTTTCTTTGTAATCCGACCCTTATAACTTTGTCTACGAATTTCCGTTTGCTCTGAAATTTTAGTATGATGTTTATGTATTTGTTATGTGATATTCCTCAAAATTTCATTTTATTTGGAATTTTCTATGTTGAGATATTAAATTTTCTTTCTCT
>CAMOHE010047056.1:0-15947 GCA_946598075.1 Artocarpus hirsutus
CCCATGGAGGTATTACAAAATTTATGGAATGTCAAGTTCTTCTTTAACTCAAAGCATATTATCCTTGATCAAAATCCCAAAATCATTCTAAAATATGCAGCATGCATTATATAATCATAATAAACATATTCTCATGAGTTTTATATCATAATCATCATCAAACCAAAATAAAGGTTGGTTGTCGGTTTTAATTTAAGACTCAAGTTTTTGTTCATAAATGCTCAAATATACATGCTAACATAATTAGAAATTTGCATGAACTTTGAACACGAAAATTATACATTAAAGATGGAGAAACACATACTAAAAATAAAGTTTGAATTAAAGAAAATCTACCTTAAAACTCCTTTAAAAAACACTAAAGTTTGGGTAAAAATCAAGCTTGAATTGACTCTAAAACAACTTCAAACATGGCTGGGAATTATAGTTACTTTGGCTGCAAAGAGAGATTTATACTTTGTGTCTTTAGTTAGAAATTGAAGTGAGAAAGGGAGAGAATGAGAAACTAGAGAAGAAGGTGGTGATGGTTGAATAAAAAGGCATCAAAATAATTAAGGAGCGGGAGATAATTGTACGTTTATGGGGAAAGTGATAGGAAGAAACAAATGAGCATTAAAAGAAAATATTATCATGTCTCCCATAGAGACTTTTAGTAAATAATGCCTTGTAGAAGAAGATGAAGGAAGCATTAAAAAGGTAGTTGAGAAAATAAATCAATGTTTCCTAGTAATTGAGGTGGATTAATTCTATGCCTCCTTCAAAGACCTTTAGCCAAATGAGAAAGAGGCTACTTAATTGAAAATTAATGTAGGGGGACAAGGTTGGTAGAAGTAGGTGATAGGTAATTTTGAATGTTTCCTATGAAGACTTGATAAGAAATACTAAAGTGACATTTTATTCATATGATTTTTATAAAAATCATACCCGTTAAAATAACGGGTGTTTCATGCGAGCTGCTGCGTCAATATCCAGACAACATTGGTGAGTTCTCGGATTGGATCTTGAACGATCGGGTCTTGTGCTTGTTCGGCCTTGGCTGTGCTCCCTTGTCCTCTAGATCGGGATCTCATAGTTCAAGGGTGGCCCCTAGGCCTACCAAGGTTTTTATGCCGATTTCGTGCGTCTCCCGACCCCTCATGTTGGGCGGCATCGTCTCGGGCATTCCCACGCGTTACCATCTTGGACTTACAGCTAGCTGTGGCTGATGTTCTTGAATGAAAGGCATGGGGCCCTTCTTCTAGAGCCAAAATGTTGATGCTTACCGAGTTTCAGCGTCGGATCAACACCACGTGAGACTGTGCACGGTGTTTAGCTTTTGGCTATTCGTCTCTGCCTGATCTGGTTGACCTACAATAAGAGGAGGGACGCCTTGGAGGCAAGAAATGGTCAGTAAATAAGAAAGGGGCTTTCCGATGCTCAAGGCAAGGGCTGCTCGGCAGAGGTCGGGAATCAGTTAGGTGAGAAGATGCTTGCTTCCTAGAATGCAATAAATGTGTCCTATTTATAGGCTACCACTTGGATTAGGTGTTAGGTGGGTTTTGTCCATAACCCGTGTGTCACATCATAGCGTGTCATGTAGCAAGTGACAAGTGTCATGTCCCTTTGTTGGTGGATGAATTCCCATCCGATGGTGAGTTGTTTGCCATTTGTTAGCCAATGATGACGAGTAGCAGTCTACTTTAGCATAAGAATAGTCCAACCCGAGCTGGTACCAAGCCCGAGGAGGCAGCTTGAGGAGATGCGGCCCGGGGGCCCTGAAGAGCACCTCGTACTAGACACGCAGCATCGTAGGGATCAGTTTTGAGCTCTTTGTACCATTTGTCAAGCTTTTTGACTGACCACTTGGAGTTTAGCTCCTCGACGGTGGCACGGAGCTTACCCTTTACAATTACATTTGTGTTATATTCTTTTTTGTTTCACTATTATATCTAACTTTCAAAATTTTAAAATATTTTTTGGGCATGATAAAAATTAATAAATTTATGGTATATCAAAAAGAAGGATTTCAAAAGTATAATTGTTTTAATTTTTGTTTTTGTTTTAAATCATCAATAAAGATTAGTTTTTATTAGAGTTTTAAATTTTATGATTATTTTTACAACCAAAATTATTAAAATAATCTTAACTTTATAATTATTTTTTAACTTTTTATTAATATTTTAATAGGAAGATTTTTTTTAACACTTTCTGTGGATGTGATGATTTGAAATTGACACTATGTTAAAAAAAAAGTTATAATTTAAGGACAATTTTTATAATCAATCCTGAAAAAAAGTGGTGGAAAGGTCGAAACGGAGATGGATGGACGGAGCACGCGGTCCAAATGGGAAGAGCGCGAAAGATTGAAAATAATAAAGTAATAAAACAAAAGAGGAAAAAAATAAAATAAAATAGAATAGAGAAAGAAGAAGAGAGAGAAGGGGCAGCGGCCTAAATATGTTCCCCTGACGGATTGACGCTGCGTGTGTCGGTGATCCCCCGATTCTCTCCCCAACACAAACCAACCCCAATTTTTCCACCTTAATTTCTCTAGGTCCCTTGTGTTGTCTCTTTCGATTTTTTTTGAGGGATTTTCTCTCTCTTTCGATTTCGATTTCGGTTCTTCACTCTCTGATCTCTTCTCAATTTCCTTTTTGATCAATATTTTGTAATCGGATTCAGATAGATCGGATCGGACAGGAGAATGGCGGCATCGAGGCGGCTTCGGGATCTGCAATCGCAGCCTGGGAACAAGATCTGCGTCGACTGCTCTCAGAAGAATCCGCAGTGGGCCTCCGTCTCCTACGGCGTCTTCATGTGCTTGGAGTGCTCCGGCAAGCACCGTGGCCTCGGTGTCCACATCTCCTTCGTCCGATCCGTCACCATGGATTCCTGGTCAGAGATCCAGATCAAGAAGATGGAATCCGGCGGCAACGACAGGCTCAACGCTTTCCTCGCTCAGTACGGCGTCCCTAAAGAGACCGACATCGTCACCAAGTACAACACCAACGCTGCCTCCGTCTATCGCGATCGGATTCAAGCCCTAGCTGAGGGTCGCCCGTGGCGGGACCCGCCCGTCGTCAAGGAGAATCTTAACAAGAAGCCTCCTTTGGCTCGGAATAACGGCGGCAGCGCCAATGGCGGCGCTGGAGGATGGGATAGTTGGGACAACGACGACGGATTCAGATCGTCGACTACCGATATGCGGCGGAATCAGTCGACTGGAAACGTGAGAGGCGTTTATAATGGCAATGGCAATGGAGGTGGCGGTGGCGGTGGCGGTGGCGGTAGCGGAGGAGGATTGCAGCCGACAAGGTCGAGGTCGACGGAGGACATCTACACGAGGGCGCAGTTGGAGGCTTCGGCGGCGAATAAGGAAAGCTTCTTCGCGAGGAGGATGGCGGAGAATGAATCCCGGCCGGAGGGGCTTCCGCCTTCACAAGGTGGAAAGTACGTAGGGTTTGGATCGAGCCCCGTGCCTTCTCAGAGGAATAATAACGCGGAAGCCGATGTCTTCTCTGTCGTTTCTCAGGTGAACTTCTCAATCTTCCTTTATGGTTTGATAATTTGGTACGTGATTTTGATTGGGAATGCTTTTTTAGCACGTTCTCGTTCTAAAGCATTTCACTTGACATTGATTGTGATGATTTGCTAGTGATTGTGATTGAGAATGTTTTGTTTGGTACGTCCGAAAACAATTTATTTGATAATCTTTTTTTGACAATTTGATTGAGAATGCTTTTTGTTACGTTCTAACGCATTTATTTGATAATTTATTTTCTACCTATTTTGATTGAGAATACCTTCTAGTACTTTCTAAGCAATGCGTCTGATAATGGTTTTCAATTCATAATGGTTCTGATAAGTAATTCGCTAATTTGATTAACAATTCTTTTTGTCAAGTTCTAAACATTATTTGGTAATGGCTTTGATAATTTATTTGCTACGTCATTTTGATTAAGAATGATTTTTAGTACGTTCCAAAGTAATTTATTTGCTTCATTTGTTATGTTGTAGGGTTTTGGTAGATTATCTATAGCTTTTTTGTCTCGAGAACATTCTTGAAATGTTTGATGATTGATCAATGACTTCAATACGGGCTAGTGATGAATTTGCTTGTGGTTAATCTAGTGGATATTGTGGTTTTTTAGGTAGTGCTGAGTTTGAGGTAGTAAAGGACTAAGGATGTTTGATTAACAATGAATATATGTGTATATATATTTGTTCATTCTATAGAAACTTATTTGCTTTGTTGTTGTGGTATAGGGTTTAGGTAGATTATCTTTGGTTGCTGCATCTGCGGCTCAGTCGGCTGTGAATGTGGTTCAAGCAGGCACGAAAGAGGTCACATCTAAGGTATATATTTGAAATGAGTTCTGTTCAGTGGCATGATCATTTTTGTCTTCATTTTTTTATGAATATCAAGTTGCATCCTTTATCGCTGCTCATAATTATATCCATCGAGTTAGTTTTCAAAATTGATATTTCTGGTTGACTACTTTTGTGAATGGCCAAAGCACTCTCTTTTCTTCCATAAGTAGAATTTCTTGTATTCACATTTTGTGCAAAAAGGACAAGATTAAGAGTTCAGTTCACCTAAATACTCTAAATCCTAATGGTAGCTAAATTTGACAAAAGGACCTTAGAAGTTATACTAAAAGAATGAATCAGTTATTGTTGGTACCAAAGAGCAGAGAACTTAATATATACACGACATATATGCATATATATGTATATATATTTCTGCTTTATCAAATGTTTTATTTTCTCCAACTCCCATCCAACACATAGTGATATAGATATGTATATAAAATTGCTGCTTTATGAAAGGCTTCATTATTTTCTCTCCAATTCCAATCCGACACATAGAGTGATCATGTTGCACAATTATGTAATCTGAATTTACGTGGCTTAGTCAAGAGTTCTCCTCCTTGCTTCAAACTAAGTTGTAATTTTGCATTACCATTTGGCTTTGATTAGAGTTTTATCTCATTGTGAAATGCTATTTTAGTTTGCTTCTTGTGGATGTGATTTAGACAGAAATGGTGCACATAATTAAGAAATGTGAAACCCTTGACTTCCATACAAAAGCTCAGCACGATAGAAAAATATGTAAAATTGCTAAAACATTCTGAAAGTCACTGCTGGTTATTCCGTACTACTTATCTCTGCGATATGCATGTCCTTGGACCTTTGGGGAAAAAGGATAGAGCATATGGAAGCTGATGTATCTGCAGGGCTCATGTGACTTTGAGACCCTGTTGCATGGTAGTCAGGGCATCTCTTAAAGGTCACCCTAGAAATGTGTGATCGATGACTTCGATAGCATATTGATGAATTTGTTTTTGGAAAGTGAATGATGGTGCAAGTGCTCAACACTTGTCGTTGATTCTGGTGGATATTGTGGGTTTTAAGTAGTATTGAGTCTAACGTAGTACTGGACATTAATGAAATCTTATATGGTTTGGAAGTTTCTTGTAACTAGCTGTTTTTAGCTATCATTCTGTCAAACCTTTTGTAACTCCAATATTAGATGGTTGGGGTAGGCGTGACGATCCTAGATAGAAGTAGTCACCTCTTGATTTTTTTTTTTGCCTGCTACTGCAAATTAGATTGAATGCTACAAATCTAAGTTTCATGATTCTGTTGCAGTATTTTGTATCTTTTTGTACGCTTCAAACCAAATTTGGATTTCAGGACCAATTTAATCGTATGCCTCCTTTATGCAGTGCTTTTGTATTTTTCTATTTTATTACTGGTATAAACGTGAATCACATTTTGAAATTTGTTAAGCTAGGTGCCTGATTTAACGTTTTTACAGGTTAAAGAAGGTGGTTATGATTACAAGGTGAATGAAACTGTTAATGTTGTAACTGCAAAGACTTCAGAGATTGGACAGAAGACATGGGGGATTATGAAAGGAGTCATGGCAATGGCCTCACAGAAGGTTGAAGAATATACCAGAGAAGGAGCCAACTGGAAGTCCGACAAGTGGCAACGTAACGATAATGAGAACAACGGGTACTATCAAGAGTTTAAGCAGAACAAAGAATGGAATTCTACATCTGGAGGGCGGTCCTCATCAAGTGGGAATTTTAATTCTTTCAGTTCATCATCGTGGGATGATTGGGACCAAAAAGACAATAGAAAAGAGGAATCAACAGAGGGAAAATCATCCCACAATAATGATGGTTGGGCTGGTTGGGATGATCCTAAAGAAGATGGATATGATAGTTCCTATCAGAGTGCCTCTGATACAAAACCTGTTAGTCATAATGGGAAATCTGATGCAACATGGACAGGAGGCGGCTTTCTCTAAGGTTAGTGTTTTGTGACGGTTATTATCATGTAGATATAAGAACTTTTTCTAGACTTCTTACAAATGGATTTTGTATTGGCTGTTGGTCTATATGTGCAAAATTATAATCAAAGGCCTACTAATAGGAGATATCTACTTTTAAGTTTTGTTGAAAAAGTTGATTGGGGCCTGAAAATCGAGATTGGTTTGGTAACATCCTGGTTATTAGAGATGCGTACCTTCTGTAAGGGGGGGGTAAAAAGAAAAATTCTCCATGCTAGAAATTTTGATTTTGATAATGTTTAATGATGGAAGAACCTTGCATTGTAGTAACTCGAACAGGACTTCTATACGCAGCGATGGTATTTTGAGTTGTTTTCTTCTGTTTCTTTAGTGGGCTGTGTTTGATGTTGTCATCTTCTTGTTTTTCCATGTAGGATATTCAATCTTGTATCTTTTTCTCAAAAATTCACGGATTACCGGTAAAAAGCAGTTACTAGAAGCACCGTAATGGAGGGCTGAGAGGCATGGCTAGATGATGGATGGATATTGAGTGCTGTTTGACAACCTATTTAGAGATCCCATCTTGATGGGGATACACTTTTGTGGAGGTTAGTATATTCGTGTTGACCCTTGTATTTCTTTTTCATTTATTTTCTCTTTTTAAAAGCTTTTGATGTAACCTATTGGGGAAAACTTCCGTGTGTTTCGAAGTAATTTTATAATATGTTCAACTGTCAACAAGGAGGGTTAATTCGGCCGAATTAAAAGAGAACTTCTATTAGTAAGCGTGAGGAATTTAAAGTTTCTTTGGATTTGTAATTGACTTTTTTTTTTTGTTTGTTTATCTTTAATTCATGTTTTAATCCTCGTCTTGCATGTGATAATATATAATCACTTATCATTTATTCCAAGCTTCTCGTCAATAAATACTCTTGTAAGATATTTCTATAAAACTACAAGGGCCCAGTAAAAAGAGCTAGCTCCAGCAATTGAGCATGTTAAAGAACTGGTCCTTTGCATCTATATCAAAATTGGAAGAGATTCATTTCTCTAAGCATATTGTGGATTATTATGTACATCGGAAAACAAGAACAGTTTATGGTCATCTAATTTCGCGAATATGGATGACGATATTTTTCGGCGACCAAAAACTTTTATTGGGCAATATGGTAGAAGGGATAACCATGCCATGACCTGCAGCCTCCGGAGGAATTATGAAGTAGGGAATGCGAGGGATGTTACTATAGTGAGCGAGCATAAAATATTTACGTCCTTTATTAAATGCTATAGGGTTCTCACTTGCTTTTTTTTTTTTTAAAATAAAAAATAAAAAAACTACTAAAGAGGTGAATTGGGAGGCATATTCCTTGATTTGCTCTTCAGTTATTTATTGTATTATATTCTATTCTATTGTATTATATTATGTGCCACGTTGATAGGGACTGCGTGGATAGGTCCTGCTACCACCATCCAAGTAGATATTTGGGTAAATGTCGCATTTCAATCTAGGAGGAAAAATTGAAATATAACCTAGGAGGAAAATAGAAAGGAAGAAGAGTATCTATTTTGTATGGGTTTTCTCCTTTAATTTCTTTTATATTTAGGAGAGATTAAAATTTGGGATAATTGGAAAAATTGAAATTTCTCACTAAATTCACTCATCTATCAAACAACCATGAGTATTGATTTCTTTTATATGTAGGAGAGATTGAAATTTCTTCTTTCTCCTATCAAACCACCATGAGTATTGAACATTCTTCCACTAATTTCTTCACTTCTCTCCCTCCTTCCGAACAAGTTATTAGTTATGCATGTAGTGTAGAATGGGAGAAAATTTTAGTGGAGAGGAAACAAGTGAATGTGGTGCAAGAGGGTGTCACCCGAGTTGGAATTCCTTTGTGCACCCCATTCTTATTTCTCAACAATATGATAGCGATAGCGATAGTGATAGTGATAGTAATTGTTATGGATAGTGTCCGCGGCTCATTGGGTTCGGCCTAGAAGCATCTCTTGGACGATTAAGAAATGACAGTTAAATGGTTGAGGCTAACATGTTTTCATAAGATCGTGCTACACATATTGACAAGGTTATCGTAACTGGCCATATGGAGGCGAGACTATGAACAATTGGTTGCGTGTAGGATAAAATTTAGATAACCACCCAATCACCAGATTCTGGAGATTTGGTCAATGCAAGATAATGACACAACCCATGATTCAAATAGAGAGTGGTAATTCTGTGATTTTCCCATTTATTTAATTAAATGTATTCGAATTAATTGTGAAGGGCTATAAAAAGCAGACTAATCCCACAAGAAAGCCCCCACCCTTTTATTGAGAATTAATGTGTGTATTCATTCCAGCAAATAGTGGATTTCTCCTTCTGATAGTGGATGTAGCTCTTTTTAGAGTGAACTATCATAATTTTTATTGTTTTAATTTTTTGCATTTATTTTTTATTAATTACGTGAGAGCAAACACTGTGGTGAGATTGATTTTTTTGAGAGTATTGAACAACAACAATACATCATTGGATTCCAAGGTTAGGGTCAGACTGGGGTTTGGGACCTAGATCGAGGTCAAGGTTAAGTTTTGGTAGCAAGGTTAGGTTTAAGTTTTGAGATCATAATCAGGGTCTAATTTTGAAGTTGGGGTCAGGTTTTTGGAGCAAGTTGAGGTAAGGGCTGGGTTCTATGGTTGGAGTCAGTTTTCTGGACAAAAGTTGAATTTTGGGACCAAGGATTAGGTTGGGGCTGGGTTGGCGTCGGGTTCTGGTTCTGGGGTTAGGGTCAGGATCAGGATTCGGGACCATGATTGGGTTTTAAGGTCAAGGGCAGATACTGAGCTTGACTACTAGGATTGAGGTCGAGTTTCGAGATCAGAATCAGGGTCAGAGTCTGGTTTTGGTTTTAGGATCTAGGATCGTTGTTGGGGTTGGGTTCTAAGTATCAAATCTGATCCTATTCTTGTTGAGACCCAATTGTGGTTTTGAAACCAACCCCACACCTTAGTCAGAAACTCATCACCAACTGCGATCTCGATTTGCAAACTCAACCCCAAAACTTGATCCCAACCAATCTTGAAAGTCAACCCTAACCATGTCCTTGAACACGACCACGATCCTAAAATCCTACCTTGACCTTAGTCTTGAACCTAACCCTACCCCAAAAACCGACCTTGACTTTGAGTGTGGTCTGGAAACCTAAACATAGTCCTAAAACTCGACCGTAGTGCTAAAACTTTACCTCAACCCCAATCTTGGTCTCGAAACTTGACTCGAAGCATTAAATCTGTCTCAAGTCCTAGACCTCGATCGATCCTAGTCATAGAACTTAAACTAATCTTTGTCATAACAGCCGACCCTAAAATTCAACCCTAAAACTTGACCTTGATTGGTCCTAATACCTTGCCCGACATTGATCCCAGAACTTGAGCCCAAGCCCAAGCCCGAGCCCAACCCCAACCCCTCAACCCCACCTTGACCTTGGTCCACAGCCTAACATCGACCACGCTCGAGTCTTGGAACTTGACCTTGACCTAAGTCTAGGATCCCAACCCCAACCTCGTCCCACCACAGTCAACTGGCCTCAAAAGGGTGGTCAACTGCCATGTCCAGAAGTGGGCTTTTACCTAGTTTCCCCCCTTCGTGACCAGCTTCAAACCAAACAAAAAAAATTTCGACCTTAAATCAGTTTCTAGTGATCAAACTTAGTCCAAAACACTTAGTAAATCATGTTTTGACATAATAAACGAACTTCCTTGAATTTTTACACCAAAATCACAATCAAGAACCATAAATTTGATGTTTATGAAAAACAAAAACTAAAACATGTTCAAACCAAATTTTTAAGCTTTTAAACCTTAAAAACACTCAATATGCAACCATAAAATTTGAGTTTAAAAATCTAGAATATGTTTCTAACAATGATATTGA
Source organism: Artocarpus hirsutus (assembly GCA_946598075.1). NCBI lineage: Eukaryota > Viridiplantae > Streptophyta > Magnoliopsida > Rosales > Moraceae > Artocarpus > Artocarpus hirsutus. The sequence goes on from CAMOHE010047056.1 coordinate 10,215, forward strand.
ATCAAAACAACACTTTATTCTCTATTGTAAAACAAAACTTAGGTTTGTTCATTAACATTCAAGGTATGTGTATGTTCATAAACTAGAAATTTCAAAAAGTTTAAGAGATGAAAATCAAGGTTAACTCGTAGTAAATACAAACTAAAAACCATATTCATTTTATGAAAAACCTACCTCAAATCCCTTTTGGAACTTGGAGGCTTTGGTTAGAATTCAAGCTTGAACTTCTTAAAGTTAGGTGGCCACGGAGGTGGAGCTATTCTGAGTTTTTTGAAAAAGGAATTGTTGGTTAGGGTTTTAAAATAAAGAGGGGGGTGTGGAAGAGATAGGAGTGTGTGTCTAGAATATTTCTGATGGTGATGTTTTTAAAGCAAGCTTTAGTCAATGCATGTTGCTTGTCTTGTTTGATCAGACTTTGGAGAAGGGGAAGTCTGAATTGTTGGAAAACGATACGTAACAGAATTTTAAAAATTTTTAAATCAAAGTCTTTTCCAAATAACAAGTTCGACATGCTAAATGTATAAATTAATAACACATCTTACATACCTCTTTTGTATACCGAAGGTGTAAAAAAACTGAGAAGAGAAAAACATTCTAAAAGAGCCTCAACCAACTGGTTTTCTTTGTTATTCTCTATTCACGATCAGAGTGCGGGTGGTCGCACGTTGTATAGTCTTCCTCCGATGACTCTCCTTCCAACCACTTGAGAAAACCAAGAGCTAAGGCTTTAGATGTTGAATAATAGCTTTCTAGGAGTTTCAGAGTTTCTCTCACAAGATTACTCACTCAATGCTTCTCAAATGATTTGAATAACAATAAAAAATAGCTCCCCTTTTATACTGGTCCTGATCTAAGGTTAAACTTTATTATATTTGGTTTCAAAATTTGAGTCTAGATTAACTTTTGATGAAAAACACGTAAAAAATGCGTAGTCAATGCATGTTGCTTGTCTTGTTTGATCAGACTTTGGAGAAGGGGAAGTCTGAATTGTTGGAAAACGATACGTAACATAATTTTAAAAATTTTTAAATCAAAGTCTTTTCCAAATAACAAGTTTGACATGCTAAATGTATAAATTAATAACACATCTTACATACCTCTTTTGTATATCGAAGGTGTAAAAAAACTGAGAAGAGAAAAACATTCTAAAAGAGCCTCAACCAACTGGTTTTCTTTGTTATTCTCTATTCACGATTGGAGTGCGGGTGGTCGCACGTTGTATAGTCTTCCTCCAGTGACTCTCATTCCAACCACTTGAGAAAACCAAGAGCTAAGGCTTTAGATGTTGAATAAAAGCTCTCTGGGAGTTTCAGAGTTTCTCTCACAAGATTACTCACTCAATGTTTCTCAAATGATTTGAATAACAATAAAAAAATAGCTCCCCTTTTATAATGGTCTTGATTTAAGGTTAAACTTTATTAGATTAGGCTTCAAAATTCGAGTCTAGATCAACTTTTGATGAAAAATACATCAAAAATGCGTAACTTAATTATTGCATGTTTGGCATGCTGATCTGGGAGATCCGCCTGCCAAACCAACTCCATCGACCTGTCGAACTAACAACATCGGCCTACCGAACTGTCTGCACCGGCCTACCAAACTTGTTGACTGAGCGATGATTTGGAGATCTTAGAATATCTTATTTTCACACGAGAATTTTAGATAAAGCCTCAATTTTAATTCAAATAACTCAACAGAGAAGTTATCTAATTAAAACAATCATATACAGATAATCCCGTATTAAATAAGCTATTATCCAAATAATTCAACATATTTATCTTGAATTAATTCACAAAATAAATTCAACTAATAAACTAACATGAATTATAAAATCCACTCTTATCAAATTTCAGTTAATCTAATAATTAATATAAGTCACTAATATGTAGAAAAAGCACACCGTATCGTTACAGGAATTATTGTGACCTAACAAATAGGACTTGATGGACATATATATAGATCCAACTCCTATAATTATAAAATAATATATCCTGGATACATATTTTATAATTATGAACTCTAACGCTTTACCACTAAATGCTTAGAGCTGTACTCTCAAATTATATAAAATCACAAAGCTCCAATAAGCTCATCGTCTATGACATATCAAAATGTGTAATATCCTTATGGGATATTCATAATTGGCTTAAGGATAAATTTTGTTTTACCTTCCTGTTTATTTTTATTTTACGTTCCATTATCTCACAATTGAAATGCTTACTATTCTTAAATAGTATACCATTCGGTTACACCTACGTATCCGAATGATTGAGCATTTCAGTCTTTCAATTACTAGATAACGCCTATAAGAGTATATTATTAACTCTACAAAAGAGCTACAGATTCCATAGCTATAAATAACGAGTTTACGTCATTCAAGAGACATGTCCCTAACGTATCGATATGCGTACCATGATTAAATCAGGATGTCATCTTTTGGTAAATCAAAAGACACAAGTTAAGAATACGGACCTATTATTCATTTCAGGATTAAGATATAACACATATGATTGTCTAAAGTGAATCAATTTAAACAAACGGAATTATTAATCAAATCAATTCAACTTTTTGTTACGATCTAATATATCATCACCTATGACAATATATCAATATTTATACTCACGGGCTCCCACATTGATGACCAAGACAAGTCATCTCTCGTTAAGGATGTAGACCATAAAAATCTTAACATGAATAAAGCACCCAACTTTATTCTCTCGATTGTGGATCTTATCATTTAGACATCACCTTTAAGATTCGTGTCTTTCGCATAATTTGTCTATCGTATGCATGATCTTAAAGGTTTAAACTGACAGTCTCAGACTTTTGTTCGCTTATCATACATTTAACAAAAATGGACATAAAGAGGACAACATTTAGTATATAAATAATAAATAAACTCTTTATTGAGTAAATATCTTCAAAAACTTATTACATCATTTAATCTTTCGGGCACCTAGTCCAAGATGATTTGGTTAGGAAGAAATCACGCAAAAAAGTTTGGAAAGAAGAAGGTGGTATACTTGTAATTATGTAGAAAATATTGGTTGTGTTTAATGAAAATGGAGAAATTCTGGAATTTACTATTTTAAACTAGAAATTAGTTTTTATTTTTAAAAGAAAGTTAAATTATGTGGAAATTTTAATTAACCTAATTTATGGTTTTTTTAAAAAAATTTTGGCACACTAAATAATTAAATTTATACATAATCAAATAAATTAAAATTGTGGATGTCATAGTTTCCAACCGATGGTAGTTGGTTTTGAAAAAATGGATTAAAACACTGACTAAATATTTAGAAAATCGGTCGATTTTTGATTGATGGCAGTCGGTATTGTGGCAGTCGATTTCATTCAGTTTTCGACTAGAGTAACCAACTAGGATACTAAAAGTAATATCTATCTTTTGTCTAAAAATTCCCCATTTCATTCTCCAAAATTATGTTTCATTTTCCATGTCATCATCATAACTCATAGGCTTATTCATATCTTTTTTAGTCATATTGTCACCTTCAAATTACACAAATCAATATAACAGAAATCAAAAGAATCAATTTCACAAAGCGTTCTTCAAAAAAAAAAAAAATCACAAAGCGACATTTGTAAAAAACCAAAATTTTAACAACCCTAAACCTTTAATCAAAGTCGAGCCAAACACAATACAAGACAATAGCATTTAGATATTATATCACAAGGCAACAAGCACTCCTAAACTTCAAAGGTAGAATCAGACCACTAAACCAAAACAAAAAAGAAAAGAAAAGAAAAGAAAAGAAAAGACAAGAGCAAAATGTCATCTACATGTAGTAAAAAAACCACCTTCCGATCTTTAATGAATTTATAAACACATGGTTCGTCCACATTTTGCTTGAACCCATAAGTCTTGATCACTTAATAAAATCTTATGTTCCAATGACGGGATGCTTGTTTAAGTCCATAAATAGACTTTAGCAACTTATAGACCTTATCTTCTTGACCCTTAGTTTTGAACTCGTCTGGCTATACCATATATTTGAACTCATCAAGATAGCCATTCAAAAAGGTCGTCTTGACATCCATTTGCCAAATCTCGTAGTCGAGAGCAACAGCTATGGACAAGAGAATACGAATGGACTTAAGCATGGCTACAAGAGAAAATGTGTTCTCGTAATCGATTCCTTTCTTTTACTTGTATTCCTTTGCTACAAGTCTAGCCTTATAGGTTTCGATTTTCTCATCTGTTCATCTCTTTCGCTTGTGGATCCACTTACACCCTATGGGAAAAGCCACAAGCTCCATACTTTATTAGTCTCCATAGACTTCATCTCAGTGTTTATAGCTTCTGTCCAGAGCTTTGAATCAACATCCTCCATAGCCTCTGTGTAAGTGTAAAGTGTGACGACCCGTCTTTTCGGCCATCACTTAAACTTTCATAAATCTCGTTCATAAACAGTAATCGTACTAACTTAGTAAGAAAATACTGAGTTACAAAAATTTTTCTTTAAATACTCTTTAAAACGTACTTGGAAACTGTTGCGACCTTCGTCGCCATTCCTGTTGAGACTTCGCTCAACCTTTGTCTTTAAAACCATTTCAAACTATTTCTTAAAACTACTAAGAAACATTTATTAAAACATAGCTTAAAACATCATTTCGTAATTTTATTACACATTTAGTACAATGTATCTTTAAACCTTTAAAAACATTTCTTAAAACTCTTCTTTCCTTAAAAACTTTGGAAACACTATATTATATAGTGTAAAACCTTTTCTTTGCGTAGCGGAAGCAAACTGTAGTGGTATTCATTCCCACATCTCGCATCTGCCCTTCCGCAGCACCCAGCTCCGCTAACGGGTCCTACTGGTCACCCATAAGGCTACCTACAGCATGAAAAACTTCTTATGAGCTTACGCTCAGTAAGTTCAAACATAAACTCACAAAGCGTTTAAACATACTTTAAAACTTTCCTCATAAAAACTTTCCTCTTGAAACATTCTTCATAAACGTTTTTCATAAACACTTTTAATAAAATATTTCTAAAACGTTCCTCATAAACATTTTCATAATACGTATGAAACATTTATTAAACGTTTTCATAAAACATTTAACACCAATCCTTAGAATGCATTTCATAAAGCATCCTTCATAAATCTTTTCTTAAAAACATGAAAATGTTTTCCATAAACATTTATCATAAAACATTCCTTAGAATGTTTTTCATAACATACAAATGTTTTTCATAAACATTTAACATAAATATTCTCAATATATTTTTCATAAGCATTTAACGTAAAACTTTATAATAAGGAATACAAGCAATTCATAATGCATGATTCCAATTATGCTCAATTATGTACTTTCAATTATGAGCATTTTATGAATACTCTATTCTTACTTTAACCTTCTACCTTCGTTCCTTAACTTTTTGTTCTTACTTTAACTTTCCTTCCTTGTCCTTATCTTTCCTTATCTTTCATTCACTTTCCTTACCTTGCTTTAGTGTTCGTACCAACTCATTAATCATGAGATCATTAACATGATGCTTCCCTTGCGGAAGACTTAGGACCATCGATCACGTAGTCAAGTACCTCACATCTTAAAGGTTAACTTTAACTTTACGTTCATTACCTCATAACACAGAGGCTGGTACGACACTTTCCTTTTATCCTTACGTTACTTTCTTATTATCTTTTGTGAGCATGTCAAATGTAGTCACATCATATGCAAATACACTTGCAATTCATAACTTGTACC
>CAMOHE010047057.1:0-23374 GCA_946598075.1 Artocarpus hirsutus
CAAAATGCTTTTTGTGTCTCATACAAATTCTTCTTGCAACTTGGGTTTAAATTTGGTTTCACGACTTCTCAAAATGAATTTATCGAAGAAATATGTACTCACTATTGCCCGGTCCAAGTTACTTTTCTCTGCTTGCGAACTAATCTGGAATGGAAAGGACATTAACAATACTTATGAAGTAGTTTGTGTCTGTTATTTAGCTCATTTAGTTCAGTGACAATGCATTTAATCTGGTTGTTTTTATTCAACTCTCTAAGTTGACAGTTCTCTGGAAATTATGATTTTATGCTAAAAACGTATGCTGTCTGCCTTCAAAGATTTACGTACTTTTGACTATTTTTGGTTAATGCGGTTTGACTGGTTAGTCATTATCAGTGCATACTCAAGTCAATATTTATCAAAGTCTTATTTTCTAATTGCTAATTGACCAAGAATAAGAAAACAATGCACAATATATTTCATTTATATTTGATGCTTTTCTTCTTATAGTTTACAAGTTCCATATACCTTTCTGCAGTAACATCTTAAAATACAAGTACTTGGTGTTTTTGAAAAAAATGACTTACAGAAATTTTGCGTTACTTATATTTTCCAGTGAAGGCAGGAGAAGGAAATGGGTTTTTCCCACTCTTCTTGAGTCCCGTGAGTCTAAGGTAGCATTTTGTTCCTTGTAGCCATATCATGCTGACGTTATTGAATTCTGTTTTGGGACTAAATATATATTGTATGAAATTTGCTGAGATAATGGTACCTTTTAGTGGATCCTTTCTCTCTCTCTCTCTCTCTCTCATCCAACGGCTTTTAAAAATCCTGCCATATCAGCAGCTTGTTGATTCAGGATCTGTGACACATTAGTATGCGTTTTTTTGGTACGCTGTAAATCAAGTTTAGCTGGAAAACTTCTTTGCTTCCTCATTTTTCCAATCTGTTTGTCAGTATGTACTTGTATAATGTATCAAATTCAAGAACACCATATCATTTGAAACTATTTTGTTTAAGGAACTCAATCATGTGTTACATAGTTTGTATGATTTTCACATATTTTTACAAACTGAATGCAGGATGTAAAACCATCGAATGGAGGAGAGGGAATGAAGCTAGTTGGTCTATTGCTGCACTGGTTTGATGCAGCAGAAGGCAGTGCTGTAAATAATACTGTTGATATGCGATCACTGCTTCTTTTGACTGGACCAAATGGTGGCGATAAATCAAGTTTGCTTCGATCACTTTGTGCTGCTGCGTTACTTGGAATTTGTGGATTTATGGTTCCAGCAGAGTCAGCTTTAATTCCACATTTTGATTCTATCATGGTTCACATGAAATCTTATGATAGCCCAGCTGATGGAAAAAGTTCATTTCAGGTATTATCCAACAATGTTTAGTTGTCAGACATTTAAACTTTTCTATGGTATATGAACATTTCTTTCCTTCAATTCATTTCATTTTTGTGTATATTAGCTTGTTATTAGAAATTGCAGAATATCTTGAAATGCTAGTGTAGCTCCTAAAGCCATTTTTTTTTTAGCAAATACTGTATTCATTGTCCCCAATTCCTATTTGTTAGGTCGAAATGTCAGAGATCCAATCAATTATCTCAGCGACAAGTAAAAGAAGCCTTGTGCTTATAGACGAAATATGTCGAGGAACAGAAACAGCAAAAGGGACTTGTATTGCCGGTAGCATTGTTGAAAGTCTTGATAAGATAGGATGCCTAGGTTTTGTGTCCGCTCACTTACATGGGATATTTAGTTTGCCGCTCAATGCAAAGAACACCATGTTTAAAGCCATGGGAACCGTTTACGTTGATGGGCAAATGAAACCAACTTGGAAACTAATAGACGGGGTTTGTAGAGAGAGCCTTGCATTTGAGACCGCTAAGAGAGAAGGAATGCCTGAACAATAATCCAAAGAGCCAAAGAAAGAGCTGTATGATTCAGTTTACACGAAGGATGTGCTTCCAGGGGAAAATGGATCCAAACTTCAAAGCAGATGCTCTTATACCAGTTTAAATGTTGTGAATGGATCCCATTTGCATTCAAGTGCCAGTGAAAAAGATTCTGAAAGGAGCAGACCAGTAGACCAAACGGAACTCTTGCAAAAAGAACTTGAGACTGCTGTTACTATGATATGCCAAAGGAAGTTGATAGAGCTCTTCGAGAAGGAGAAAACATCAGAACTTACAGAGATTCGCTGTGTTTTAATTGGTGGCAGGGAGCAACCAACTCCTTCAACTGTAGGCGCTTCAAGCGTCTATGTGATGCTTAGGCCTGATGAGAGACTATACGTCGGACAGGTACTTTTGTAAATTGATTAATTTTGTTTTCATGGAAGCTCGCTTCTAAAAACAGATCCGTAACATGCTGCTGATGCTGTTTGTCACTGGCTTAAAGTTGTTGTTATTTTATTGAACATGAATGTCTAGAAGTATTGTCATGCTAATTTGGTACACAAATTTCCTTGTCCATTGTTGTCATAGACTGATGATTTGGAGGGTCGGGTCCGGACACACCCTTCAAAGGAAGGAATGCAGAAAGCCAGTTTCCTTTACTTCACAGTCCCAGGAAAAGAGCCTGGCATGTCAACTGGAGACTCTTCTCATCAATCAGCTTCCCAACCAAGGATTCCATCTCACTAATGTCGCTGATGGTAAACCCAGGAATTTCGGCACATCCTGTCTTTCTTTGGAAAGTGTGACTGTTTGTTAATGAATACGCAGTTGAGCATTCACCATTATTTTCCCTCGTTTTGTAAGCTGAGCATCCTTCAGTTTTGTTGGATTTTCTCTACGCCAGTAAATGAAGAAAAAGAAATGGCTTGTGCTCAGTGATGTATGTATGTGATTGAAATTTTGATGACAAAAGTGTAACACAAAATTGAACAAGCAGTGCCTGCAGCAATTTTGGTTTTTGTGGTCTGCTGCTCCACTTCTAGCCGGGTTTTCACCTCTTGAGGCGGTGTTCGGAAATTTGTTCACATAAATGTATGTTATTATTGTCTATAAAACTCTCTGATTAATTTTATCATCCTAAAAAGGAAGTCTTTTGGCCACCTTTTTTTTTTCATTTTAATTTTTTTTAATTTTTAATTTTCATTCTATCAAGTGCTGATTTGCGCCAAAAGGGGGAAAAAAGAAGTCAATCTTGGTTGTGAACATTCACCAATATTACAAGCGTTGTTGCCAAGCCAAGAATTTTGCATGCTTGAAATTTATTGGCTCTAAAAGTTTGTAAAAATCAAGTATACTTCGTTTTATGTTCTTGGACAACAAAATGGTGTTCGAGGATGATAAGAACGCACATCAAATGTTAAAACGACAGACAACAAAATGGGAACAATGACTGCTTTTTGGGAAAACCAAAAAGTTTTGAATTAAATCAGATTAGTTTGTTATAGTGTTTTCTCTCACACAATTTAATAGGTGGTTTTGGAGCTGCAGTTCAAGCTACAGTTTGTGGTTCTAACCATTATTTTCTCTCACATGTCATAATATTTTCGGTTCAAACTTTTTTTTTAAACATTATTGCTATAGTGTTTTTAAGTTCAGACTCACTTTTCAAATGCAAGAGTTAAAGGAAGATCAGAAAACGACAACGACTAGGAACAAGGACGAAATGAAAACGACATTAAATATGAATTTCAAAAAACAAAAGCATATGATAAGAAGACGACAATGACAATGCACGAAATGACAAGATATTTATAGATAATGCCACTTTTATAGAACAATTAATTGACTTTTACACTATATGTCACTCACAAGAATCAGTACAACAGTAAAACTATCAAAAAAACAAATAATTTGTGACATATTTTCAAAGAGTTTTTTTTTTTCTCATGTGACATAGTTCAATTTATAGTCTAAAAAATGACGTATTTATAAAACTCCTGTAAATGACATAGAAGCCAAAGCTATCAACAGCAAACGGCAGCAAAGAAAGAAACGAACGACTACATGTGAGTAAACGACCGCAAAATCAAGGACACCCAAAATTAACGAAAAAAAGAAAAAAGAAAGAAACAACACTAAAAGGGTGTTTGGCTAGCTGTGGGAGCTATTGGTGGGAACTATTTTTTACTGTAGCATGTGAGAATCGTCTCTATATTGTAATAACTTTTTTTTACTGTAGCATATGAGAGCTTTACACTATTTATAACTGAGTTTGTGGTGTAAACCATCCTTAGCCAAACACCCTATTAATCAAAACGGCAAAAAAAAAAGAGAAACGAGTCGCAAGAACAAAACTATAGTAAATGTAAAAATGACAGTTACAAGAAACGACGTGAAACGAGAAAAATATGACAAAAAGGAAACGATAATAAAGTGGAATGAACAAGCAACAACGAACTATAAAGCTCTCACATCTAGTTTCAAAAAAAAAAAAAACTATATAGTTTCACTATATAGTATCATGCTAAGTATGAAACTTTCATATAATACAGTGTAAAGTATCTCATTATAATAAATTTATTTTAACTTTTAATTCTAATTGCATTGTTAAATGCACTCAAAGTCGAAATGAATCAGAACACAAAGTAAACAAGGACAAATGACAAAAAAGGAGACGACAACACAGTGGAATGAACAAGCAGCAATGATGTGGACTTATCATAAAGCCAAGATGAATCAGAACGACACGGAATGAGAAAAATATAACAAGAAAGAAACGACGACAAATGACTGAACGACAAAGTGGAATAAGCAACGGAGGGGAGTGCAAAACCTCTTGGCACAGCTGCACTATTTCTTCTAAATAATGCTTTTGGGTGGACTGGAAACCAAAAAAAGGACTTTGTGGAAGCCAAAATTGTGTATCGTTAAAAATAGTTAATTTGGAGGCAAGAACCGATTTGAAGATGCATTATCTATGAGACTATGACTATGTTATTCTCCTCGAAAGGTTTTTTTTTTCCCTAAAAATATTTTTTTTTCCATTTTTATCTTTTTGATCATTTCTCTTAAAATTTTATGTTTTTTTCATTTTTACCCCTTTTTTAGTGTTTCTCTTAAACTTTTATATTTTAAATGTATATTATTAAAGTACTTTTTTCATCTAATCTGCCCTCTATTAAAATCATTACCCTCAAATATGCCTCCACCTAAATTTTCCTTCACAATTCTCTAAAATATATTATTCTATATCAATATGCTTTTTCGTAAATAACTTTTTTATATACCTAATTGATCAATTGATATAACTTTATATCAAATAACTAATCAAGTTAAAAATATTGGTTTGATACAATATTTTCTTCTGTAAAATTTAAATTGCTACCATGTTTCCAATGTAAACTTTTGAACCATGTACTTTTTAAAATCTTTTGAACAAAAAATTTAACAAATTAAATTAGGTATGCATGTGCTTTTAAAGTAGTTAAAGAAAAAAAAAAAGAAAAGGGAAAGGAAAAGAAGTTGTACGATAAACAAAAATAAAATAGAGAGAATGAGAAATTTATTAATATTTGATTAAGAAATCAAAGAATAGAATTACATTTAACCTTGTGATTTGGTACGCAAGTTTGAATAGTGTAGTTTTGAAATTTATGATTTAAACAGGTAGTTTTAAATTAATATTTGGAATATAAAGGTCTAAAAAGGAAATAAAATATCATTTTAAATAATTAATATTTGAAAATAACAATTTAAACTATGGTCTAGAAAGAAAAACGAAAATAAGAAGGATTTTTATAGTAAGAGATGGTTCAAAACTTTAGAATTTAAGAGGAAGTCAAGTTTTCAAAACTAACATTGACTCGATTTATTCTGCATACCAAATGGCTGTTTTGGTTAAGTTTAAAACCATGACAGCCCATGTACCAACGGTCTTAATTCTTTAAAAAGGGGCTAAACATAAAGAAACGTATCAAATAAGAACAGTTACAGGGAAATATAAACAAATTCTCACTTTATCAACCTTTGTAAAAAATTGAGAACAACACTAGGCAAACTATTCTAGTGCTAGTTTCCTGACATTTGCTTAAAATTTGCTCAACACGCATGCTCCAGACTAAGACGTTAGAATTATTTTATGGACTTGGCATAATCAATTGACAGTTTCTTGTGGGCATGATAAATACAACAGTGGGCCACAGTGGGATGAACACAAAGTTCCTAATTTTACAAGAGTCCTATAGACTCCCTCTTTATCACCCAAGAGTCAAGTCTTTCTCTCTTGGTTTTGGGTTTACCCATTATTATATGGCATTGTTTTATTCAAAATATGTTAGAAATATCTTATTAAATTTGGGAAAAAGGGGATATAGCCTAGACAACCTAAAGAGGAAAAAAAATTTAGAGAGGGTGAAGAGAAGAGCTCCATCTTCTACTCTTGCTTGTCCTTATCTTCTTCTAACAATTGTAATGGTACAGATTTGAGAATAAGTTACACTTCAGTGTCCTCGTTGCCATCAGTAACTATATATATCTTGAATGATTTTGATGTTAAGTGTTATCTGTTGGACCGTTGTGTTATCACAACGTAGAAGCATGTTATATGTTGAGCTTATAAAAACAAGGTTGAATGTGATGAAGGCATTGAGAACACAGGAGTTGAATTTGAGAAAGTTGAAAGCAATCAAGGTTGTGACAATGAAAATGATAAAACCATTTGAGATGAATATTTTACGTTAACATAGACACGTCGGGTGCTTCAAAATTTGAATGCGAGGGTGATCAATCAAACGATCTTACCTTGATGGAGTACCCCGAACGAGGTACAACGACATATGCTCCAACTCCGAATCAACACAATCTACACCCAAATGAGGGCATTAACGTAGATCATTACGAATAGTTAAAGATAGATGATAATTATGTGTTACAGTTTCAATGATGGGATGGATATTGCAATTGGTTAGGAGTTTTTGAGCAAGAACAAGGTGAAGAATTTGATGATCAGTGCTTCATTAAAAGCTTGTTTTGAATTTAAAATAGTCAGATCGACAACAAAGTTGTTCGTAACAAAATGTGTTGTCTCAGATTGCAAGTGGGCACTTCGAGCTGCAAAGATTGCAAACTCAGGTCGTTTTTTGGTCTGAGCATACAATAACATCCATACGTACTCTTCTAGTTTTCTGATAAGAAGAACCGACAAGTAAAATCAGACTTAGTCGCTAATATGTTGAAGAAAAAGTACCCATGCTAACTTGACACACCTAACTCAAAATTAATAATGAACATGATGAGAAATGAAGGTGTCACAATATGCTATTATAAAGCTTGGAAGGGAAAAAAATTGCCGCAAGTGATGTTGGAAGTGCACCAGAGTTCAGTGTCGAGATGCTACCTAGTTGTTTGCACATGATAAAAATGGTGAATCCTAGCTCAGTCACTCATCTAGCAGTGGATGAAAGTCAAAAGTTCTAGTAAACTTTCGTCGCATTAGGGGCTTGCATCGAGGGATTCAAGGCAATGAGGAAAGTGATTGTTATGGATGGGACTTTTTTGAAGACCAAATATAAAGGGACGATGATTGTAGCCACTGCCCAAGACGGCAATTACCACTAATATCCTCTAGCATGGGGGTGGTGGAATCATAGAATGATAGGTCATGGAATTGGTTCATGATGAAACTTGGAGAGTTTATACCTGATGAAGAGGAGTTGGTGATCATTTCATATAGCCACCAGAGTATCATTAATGTAGTCTCCAAGATCTACAAGAAAGCTCAACATAGATTTTGTGTATAGCACCTTTCTTAAAATACCAAATCATGATATCAAGGACCCCGTGTTAAGGGTGGAAAGGATAAAGGGAAGATTAAGGTCAAGGAAGCCGTTGTGAAGAAATTCATCAATGAAAGCATATACAATGTCGAGTTCAACATGTTGTATGATGACCTAAAGAAAATGTATCAGACAGCCACAGAGTATCTTGAAGAAACTATCGATCTTAAAAAATGGGCTAGACGCCACTTCGCAGGTTCTCGCTTTAACATTTTGACTACAAGTGGGGCTGGGTCCATCAATGGTGCGTTGAAGAAGGCAAGAACATATCCTCTACTACGCTTGATGGATGCGATGGTGGAAAAAATCTCTAAATGGTTAACAATCACAGAAAGGCATCGAATCTCGGATCTTCCTCACAGCTCTTAACTCTGGTGAAGGAGAAAGCATTGCATGCAAGGTATAAAGGGTCCACACTCCTATCAGTGCAAGACCTAAATAGTACAACACTTGAATACTGTGTCACATGGAGATATAATAGTTTTTGGTTAATCTTCATAGGGGAACTTGCAAATGCAAAGTGTATGATATCGACAATTTTCCGTGCGTGCGTGCCTTAGCAGTATCTCCGGATGGTCCAAACAGTTTACATAAACTATGCTCATACTATTTGAAGGAGTAATGGGCACTAGTCTACGTCCAAACCATATATCCCGTGCTGAGCTTGTGAGATTCGGTCATCCCGGATGACGAACGGTCTACGAAAGTGTCACCACCTGATTTTACTACAAAGCATGGAAAACTTTAACAAACCAGATTTCCTTCTGTTGGAGAGTATAGGAAAGGCAAAAGGAAGAAATCCAACAAATCAACAACCTCTCAACTTCTATAGTATTTGAACTAGTATGCCACTTTTAGTTATTATCTATGTACCTCAATGAATAACGCAACTTTAGTTAATATCGGATCGGTCGGACCAAAGAAAACGGTGGACCCGTCATTCTAGTTTGATATTCTTTAATAGAACCAACGCTCACTGGAAAACAAGACCGGCAAGACCGATCCACTATCTCTTTGGTCCGCTCAATCTTCCTGTCAGAATGCGAGCAGTCCGCTCGGTTGGCTTAGTCGGAAAGTTGTAATTCAATCAAAACTCATATTGAGTTTGGAATTTATAACCATAATTTCGCAAAAAATTAAACCTTAAATCAAAAAATGGATGACTATAAACTAAAAAAAAAAAAATTAGTTGAATGAGAATGAGGTAACAACATTGCACTATTGCTATCGACACTTACAAACACTATCGACAACTAAAAACATCAAGTATGTAGAGTAAACCTCATTAGCAGGTGAATTTTGTCGTCAATTTATTTTTTTATCACCATAAGTTTACAAATAAAACTTTAATTTAAAATTAGTGATCATAATTAAAAAAATTAGTTGAATGATGTAATAGTGTTACATTATTGGTTTCAACTCTTAACAACGAGTAGAGACTTTAATTGCGTGGAACAAACATCGTCAATAGGTGCATTTCATCTTCGATTTATTCTTATCATCATGATTTCACAAGTTTTAGTATTTGTGGCACTATTGGCAATTGGAAGACCTGTATCTGCACTGGACCAAGTAACAGTTTTCTCGGTCTGACCGATATCCTTGCAAGTCTATTCCGAGGACTGGGATCCGTCTGATCAATATCCTTGCTATTATATTCAGAGGAAAGGAAACCAGTCTTCTCGGTCCTCTCTGTCTTTCTTTTGGACTGCAAGCAGTTTGCTCGGTCCAAAAGTCATAATTAAATCAAAACTCATTGAATTTTGAATTATAACCATAATTTCGCAAAAAATTAAACCTTAGCTCATAAAATGGATGACTATAAACAAAAAAAAAAAAAAAAAAAAAAAAAATTGTTGAAAGATGTAATAGTGCTAGCAACACTTAACAACAAATAGAGACCTTAATTGCATGGAACAAACAACATCAATAGATGCATTTTATCTTTGATTTATTCTTATCATCATGATTTCACATTTTTAGAATTTGCGGCACTATTAGCAATTAGAAGACATGTATCTTCACCAGACCAAGTAACTGTTTTCTTTGTCCAATCAATGTCCTTGCTATTATATTCGGAGAATCAAGAACCAGTCTTCTGGGTCCTCTTGGTCTTCCTTTTGGACTGCAAGCAGTCTCCGAAAGTTATAATTTAATCAAAACTCATATCGAATTTGGAATTTATAACTATAATTTTGAAAAAAACTAAACCTTAACTCAAAATATGGATGACTATAAACCAAAAAAAAAAAAAAGAAATAGTTGAATGAGAACGAGGTAATAACATTGCACTATTGCTATCGACACTTACAAACACGATCGACAACTAAAAACATAAAGTATGTAAAGTAAACCTCATTAGTAGGTGAATTTTTATCTTCAATTTATTTTTTTTACCAGCATAAGCTTACAAATAAAACTTTAATTTAAAATTAGTGATCATAATTTAAAAAATTAGTTGAATGATGTAACAGTGTTACGTTATTGGGATCAACACTTAACAACAAGTAGAGACTTTAATTGCATGGAACAAACATTGTCAATAGGTGCATTTTATCTTCGATTTATTCTTATAATCATGATTTCACAAGTTTTAGAATTTGCGGCACTATTGGCAATTAGAAGACTTGTATTTTCACCGGACCAAGCAACGGTTTTCTCGGTTCAATCGATATCCTTGCTATTATATTCGGAGGAACAGGAGCTATTCTTCTCGGTCCTCTTGGTCTACCTTTAGGACTGCAAGCAGTCTGCTTGGTTTGCTTAGTCCGAAACATAATTTAATCAAAACTCATATTGAATTTGGAATTTATAACCATAATTTCGCAAAAAAAATTAAACCTTAACTCAAAAAATAGAAACCATAATTTTAGAAGACTGGTGCACAGTCCAAACAATCCGCTCAGTCTTAAAACAGTGATCAACTATAGTTCAACTAATTTTCAACCATGTCCAGACATATAATTCTGTCCAAACATTTTCAAATACAATAAGAAAATAACTAATTGTAATTATGGGATGCAGTCATCATGATAAATCTCAACTTGCCATCTTCTCACGATAAAAAGGTATTACGTCACATTTATTAAGTCAAACGAAATGCCCCCCATATCGCACTCGACATACTGCATCGCATATACGGCTTCGGCCATCTTTTTCTATGTTGCATCCCACACTATAATAAAAAACAACCACCTCTTTGGTTACCAAGTCAACCTTTACTGCAACCCAATTTGTATCATTAATGCTGAGTGGGAAGTACAATGCTTTCGTGTCCTTCCAAGATTTTTCATACTCGGGGAGCTCACCACAAACATATTTAATAATGCCATCATCGGCATCTTTGTTTTTGTAGTTGATTACAAGTAGTTGACAGAGTACCTCACCCAGCACAGCAACATTCTGATTGAACACGTCATGGTACTTTTGTTGTCTCTTCCTTATTCCATACATGGCTTCATCTAGATGCTGCAACAAAGGTAATCACGTTAGAGTGTACTTTTACAAGAATAAAAAAAAACATGAGTATGACATTAGTTAGTATAGAATTATTTACTACATTATGAAGCCACATATGTACTGTTATTATGTGACGATTTACTTTTTTTTTTTTTTGACAATTACTTAATTTTTTTTAAACATAGTTTTTAAACATTGATTTTACTTACTTAGTAAGAAAAATACTGAATTAAATTTTTTTCTTTAAATATTCTTTAAAACATACTTAAAAGCTGTTGCGACCTCCGTCGCCATTTAAGTTGAGACATTGCTCAACACTTGCCCTTAAAATCATTTCAAATCGTTTCTTAAAACTTAATAAGAAACATTTATTGAATCGTTAATTAAAACTTAACTTTATAAGAAAATAAAACATTTCGTAAATATATTGTAAAACTTTAAGAACATTTCTTAAAACTGTGATTTTTTTTAAAACTTTGAAAATACTGTGTTGAATAGTAGAAACCTTTTCTTTGTATAGTGGAAGCAAACTATGATGGTATCCATATCTAAATCCTCGCATCTGTCCTCCATAGTACTCAGTTCTTCTAACGGATCCTACTGGTCACCCATAAACTACCTACAGTATGAAGAAACTTTTAATGAGCTTTCACTCAATAGGTTCAAACATATTCTCACAAATCATTTAAAACATGCTTTACAAACTTTTCTCATAAAAACCTTTCGTTTGAAACATTTTTCATAAATGTTTTTCATAAACATTTTTCATAAAACATTTTTAAAACGTTTTTTATAAACGCTTTCATAAAGCATTTCTGTAACGTTTTTCATAAACGCTTTTCATGAAATATCTAATATAAAACAATCCTCAGATTACTCTTCATAGACGTCATTTATGTTTTCATAAACACTTAATATAAAACGTTCCTCAGAATATTTTTCGTAGCATATAAACGTTTCATAACAAGGAAAACAAAAAAAATCAAAATGTATGCTTCCATTTATGCTTAATTATGAGCTTTCGATTATAAACGTCTTATGAACATTCTTTTTTTACTTTAACTTTTTATCTTCATTCCTTAACTTTCCTTATCTTACTTTAACTTTCTATCATTGTTTCTTAACTTTTCGTATCTTACTTTAACTTTCCTTATTTTTACTTTAGTGTTGTTATCAACATCATTAATCATGAGATCATAAACATAATGCTTTCTTTGTAAAAGACTTGAGAACATCGAACATAGAAGTCATGTATCTCACATCTAGGAGGTCAAACCTTTACTTTCATTACCTCACAACAAGGAGGCTAGTACGACACTTTCTTTTATCGTCTTTACTTTACCTTCTTTTTAACGTTAATGAGCATAACAAATGCTAACACATCATATGCAAACACCTTTGCAAATCATATCTTATACTCTAAATCCTATTGCATAACAAATGCAACATAAAATGCAAACACATTTTGCAAATCACAACTTTTATTCTGAAACTTATTGCATGACAAATGCAGCTTATTGCATAACAAATGCCTCATAAAAACTTATAACTTAAACTGTAAAACATTGTGCATTATTAAAATGCAAAACATACTTTAAATACTTTAAAATTCATAACTTGAACTTTTTTAAAAACATTATGCATATTAATATGCAAATAGACTTTAAACATACAATTGTAAATTCATTACAAATCTTGCTTTGAATCTTTAAAACTTTTTGCATAATAACTGCAAACATTCTTTTAAAAGAATCTTGCATAGTAATTGCAAACTCATTTATAAACGTATACATAAATATTTAAAAATCATTTACTTCATGCTATAAATGAGGTTTGAGATTTACCTAGACTTAACTCTAACGTTTTTTATCCCGTTCCTGTCTCATTCATTTTCCTTCCATTAGTCGGCTTCGGTGTCCTGATCATATGGCACCCTACTTATTAGTTAACTTTCTTTATTATCAATTCACTTGATTGATAAGTTAACTTAAACCTTAAACATTTATTCCTCTTTTTTTTCATAACTTGGTTTACTATCAGTTTACCCTTCTCTTTACTTAATTTTGTAACCCACTGGGTTACCATTCTTTTTGCTTGAATATCCCTTATTAAATTCCCGTCTCATGTGACGGTTTCGTTACTTAACGTATTACGAAACATTTTTCGTTTAAGAACGTTATGCTAAATTAGAGTGTTCGACTTTGTTCTAGCAATTTCCTTGATAATAACGATTTTACTCTTGGCGGGTTTTTCGTCAATTTCATAACCTTATAAAACTCATTGCTTAACTTTAACGTTTCATTTCTTACATGTTATGAAAAAATTCCCGTGAAGAAGTGTTTTCCAACATTGGGCGGTTCGGGTGTCCATTTTGGCCATTTTTCATAAAATGACTATTTTGCCCTTAATCTCTTTTTCTTCCATTATTTCCTTGCCTAAACTTTAAATTCTTTAAAACTTAGCATCTATAATTATTTACTACCTACAGTAGTGTAAGAAATCAATGTTTCCTAGTGAAAACTAAGTTTTTACATAATTTTATGGTTTTAGGCCAAAACACAAAAATATTTACATTTTTGCCCTCAGAACCAAAAATGACCACTTTATTCCAAAACGCTCAATATCTCATAAGGAATAAAAATTACAAAAGCACCATGGTCGAATTCTAAACTTTTCATAACATTTTCATTTTACGAAATTTTGTGCCCAAAATTTCATAAAATTCATAACTTCTAAACCAAACAGAATTTTAGAAAACTGTCCATCTTAGCCTAACAGTTTTGATGAGTTCTACAACTTTTGTGTTGTAACTTTCCTAAAATTCTATCATTTAGAAGGACTTTTAGGCTGATTTCTAAATCTGTCGAGAATTGTTTTTTCTTTGCAATTTAGCCCCTTTTTAAATTTCATCGAAACTATTACTTTCTTCTTTCTATCATCATTACCATCATTATATAATATAAAATAACCATGCCATAATGTCCATATTACATGCCATGGCTTATATATTTTATCAAACACTTGGAATGCATATTTTTAGCATAAGTTTTCAAGTAAAAAGTTTAGAAATTTACCTAAACTTTATCAACCTTTTGATCCTCCTTTGCTAAGCTCAAACCTTGTCATGTCTTCTCCACAAAAACCATGACAAAAACCCCAACCAAAACCTATCTAAAACTTGAAGAAAATCACCAAAACCCATAGAAAAAGTTTGAAATCTTACCTCCAAAATTGTAAAACTTTGCACTAAAACACTAGAGCTTGCTTTAAACATGATTTGGAGGCTTCAAAATCATCAAAATTTGAGAAAGAATTACTAGGGGGACGGTTTCTTGGGAGGAAGAAAAATGAAACATTTTTTTTCCTTCTTCCTTCCTTTCTTTCTTTCCTTTCTTTCCTTCTTTTCATGTTTTCTCTTCTTTTTTTTTTTTTTTTTTCTCACCGTGGAGACCAAGTTTGGTCTCACATATCATTAATGTATTCACACTTTTTCTTCTTCTTTTTCTTTTTTTTCTTTTTTTTTTATAAAAAGGTGATGAGTCATCACCTTGGTAATCAATTAGATTACCTTGGGTGGCCAAATGTGATTGGACCACATTTCATAGTGTGGTGGCCCAATCAAAACTTTCAAGATGTCCCACTAAACTTTTAACGTAGTCCAAGTTTATACTAACAGTACTTTTCTTATACTGTTGGTATTCTTTTCTATACAATTCATGAGGTCTCATAACCTCCCATACTTATTTTCACCAATCACATAATATAATTCCAATATTATCTAACTTTATACTGTCTAAATGTATACTGACAGTATTTTTCTTTTACTACCAGTACATTTTTTATATTGTTGCAGCATTCTTTATTCATCCGTATTCTTCAAACAGTATTATTCCTATACTGCTTCAACTTAAATAGTCTAATTTTTGTATTGCTTATCCTTAAACAGTCTAATTTTTACATTATATTACTTTTACAGTGTAATTTTTATACTGTGTAACTTTATCAGTATACTTTCTTACACTGCATTATTATAATACTGTATAATTTTTCATGTTATTATACAGTATTTTTTCTTAAATTGTATATTTTGTCTAAATATAATCATTAAATTATTGCATTTTTAATATATTAAAAATACTCAGGTGTTACACATTATTCGTTCAAAAAAAAACTAGTTTCGTTCTTCTCCAAGACCACGTATGATGTGCTCCAGATTGTCAGGCTTATAGTATTGGTTAAAGGATATCCTCATTTCCTCTTCAAGATGAAATTGGTTGTATTGTTGTATCCAACCTTTCATAAACCTCATGTTTTTGAGATTAGGGTCAGTGAGCGGAGTTCTCTTGTAGTTGTACTTCTTCAATTGCCTCTTAGGACATTCCCTGAGTTGTTCAACCTCAAAAATGTTGTCGTCACCATCAGTTGAACAAGTCGGGCTATTACAAAACTTATCATTATCCTCATCATTATCGTCGCCTTGACAAAGATCAACGCCTCCAATAGCAACGTCTTAAACACCATCATCCCCGAGGAAGATCAATGGCCTCCCCATGAAGATTAACATTTCTAACATCAAAGTTTAAAATATTTATCACACATCAAATTTTATTCTCATTCCACAAGAGTCTTACCATTCTAACTTAATATATAATGTTATTTATTAATAGTTAAAAAAAAAAAAAAAGTTTGCAAGCATCAAATTTTACAAAATGATGCTATTTCAAATTGAAGAAAACATTATCTGAGTGTTTTGCTTGTTAAGTACTCGGGAATCTACTTATAGAATGTTTAACATAATAGTTAAAACTATTGGTTAAAATTATAAATATTGTAGCATGTGACAACTTTTTACATAGCGACTTTTTCTTTTTACAACATGTGAGAGTTTTATACTATTTTTAACTAAAAAGTTGATTAAAACCAATTTTACGAAACAAACTTTTATTTTTTTCCCTAATAAGGTGTGATGAAACAGTACAAATTACACATACATGATGACAATGCAAAATGGTCGTCCATTTATCCAAATTACTAGCCACAGACATCTTAAAAATTACATATGACCATGACAAAATACATCCTAATGTACTTGACAGTTGACACATTACTAACAAACTAAGAAATCTGCAACAAGAGTAAAGGAAAAATAACATATAATTGGGCTACATTAAAGCTGAAATATATGAAGCTGAAATTCTCCAAAAAAAAAGAAAAGAAAAAATCAACTTCACATCAAGTTGCAAAAAAACCAAACCTTATAGAATTCTTCAGAAACCAAATCTTTTAGAATTACACACATAATTGCAACTCATATATCATTTTGAATGATAAATATACAAGTTTTAGATATGATAAATTAAATAACAGTAATTAATATCTAGTTCGTGAAAAAAATTTACTGATGATAATTGTGTTGTCGGTCGTGTTGGCGTTATGGGTGGTGGGTTGTTGTCACCACTCGTATGTGACGATGTTCCACTAATTCCTTCATATTCACTCTTCGACTCAGTCTCCGATGATTCTATATATCGACGGCATTTGGTGGGTCCGGAATTGGAGGTTGGAGAGGTTCGCTTTGTTCCATTGTAGAACATATTAGGTGGCTTGATCGGAAATGGGGGCAGTCCGAAAGAGGTGACGGGAGCGAAGCGAAATGATTATTGACTTACTAGAAAGAGCATTAGTTTCTTATAGGGTGTTTCGTCTGGTGGCTAGATCTATTGGTTAGTATTGTAAATAGTGTAGCATATGATTACTTTATATTGTAACAACTTCTTTCTTTTTATGTGAAAGTTTTACACTGTTTTTAACTAAAAAGTTGGTT
This sequence comes from Artocarpus hirsutus, assembly GCA_946598075.1. Classification (NCBI taxonomy): domain Eukaryota; kingdom Viridiplantae; phylum Streptophyta; class Magnoliopsida; order Rosales; family Moraceae; genus Artocarpus; species Artocarpus hirsutus. The sequence continues at coordinate 17,006 of CAMOHE010047057.1, forward strand.
AAAACCAACTTGTCAAATAGGCTATTTGTAATGCCCCAAAGTGGGGTTAACAATTTTAAATACATTAAATAAAGATCAGAAAATAAAAATAAAACTTCAAAACAAATTTACCCAGGACTAAAATAAAAACTCTCAAATTAAAATCAAAATAAAAAATATAAACAACAAATAAACTACAGTTTAATATAGCACTTTTAATTTAATAATATAAAATCATCATCATCATCATTTCAATCCTTAATGTATCTTAATACCGTCACAGAAAGTAACATACGATGCTTATGTTATCAAGGAGAACATTCTCAGTAACAGAAGAGATTCTAACTGATTCTAGATACATAGCTTCCTCAATTATATTTCTCATAGCCACTTTACATTTAATGAGTCCTAAAAAGATGAAAATATAAGGGAATGAACGACAACATGTATAGTAGAGAAAACCATTACTCACTTTTAGGTTTTTATTATAGCCACATTAAAATCTACATGGTTAGTTAGTTCTCAACATTATTCATCATTATTATCACGTTTATTTCCTGTGGATACGCTATGATTATTCTTACCAAGTTCTATACACACACACATATATATAAATACATATTCGTTCATGATTTAATAATGCTTATTTATATCCACCGCGCAATAGAGTATCATATTACTTAACTCAATGAAATCCAAATGGGCGCGCTTGACTACTCTACAATCATTCCAAGAGTGTCTGGTGAGGGGATATCAAGCCTTGGATCCTCACCAAATAGATTCTTGTACAATATGTTTTGGGAATTTAAACCCAAGGAAACGTCATTACCTCCTTCCTTTTTTCCTTTTAAGGTATTCGTGCTCAATGACGTAATCGTCGTCCTATTCACATCTCACCATTCCTTTCATAACTACTACTATTATGTAAGTATCTTTCCTAACCATGTTTTTCAGTTTACATAATACTTGTCAAATCAATTTGTTCCTCGCTGTACATTATAAGACGAGTTCATGCTATTGTCTCATAAATGATATTCATATAATAACTGTTTAACATATATATATCTTGCAATATAAAGAACCAAGTTTAATTCTATAAAACCTCACAAAAAATGTATATATAGAATTAAAATTGGATAACTCATCTTTTGTGCGGTTTTATAGAATTAAAATTCCCTAACTCATCTTTTGGAAGTTCAACATATATAGATTCCTTACCTCTTAGCGAATATACTGCTGATAGCTTCCAGCTCACGAAACCAATTTCACCACGTAAGCTTCAAGTACGTCGTTATCCTATAACATATAAGATAATCATACTTTAACTTAATTCTTAATCTATAATCATGTTGATCTACCAACTATTCTTATTAGTGTGCGATAATGATTAATATGCTCAAAAAATGCATATAAAATTAAATGCATAATTTAATCTTAATAACAACAAAAATTGACCTATATTCCAATTTAAAATGTTCTAAAAATAATTTAAAACAAAATAATATGAGATTAAAATATTTTAGAATAAAACATTTAAATAAAAATTTTGCATTAGGGTCAGGTCAATCTGACCTATATTATATCAAACAGCAAGAGAATTGATAAAAGAATAGAAACGACATGTAGTTTTTGGGAAAATGACTTGTAGTTTTTGATAAAACAACATGTAGCTTTTGTAAAACCTAGAAATTTTCCAATAAGAGCCCAAAACTCCAATTTTTTGAGTTTTTTCTTCAAATCTTGGTTTTATAATAGCTTTCTGAGCATAAAGCAGTATATAAACAATATATAATCATCTCTATACAATATAAACTCATTTCTATAGATTTTCATACTCAAAACGTAATCTAAATCTAAGATTTAAATTTTGAAAAGTTTACCTCAAATCCAAGCCAAATATGTTATTTTGATAATTAAAATTCCTTTGATTTCAAGCTTTATGAGTTGCTAGGAGGATATTTTTGTGAATCTTGGGTGGAAAATAGCTTGGTGTGATGTTTGGTTTTCCTTGGGTTTCCTCTGTTTTGGGCTGTCTTGGAGGAAAGAAGAAGAAAAGAAAGAAGCAAGAGAAGAAAGAAGAAGAAGGAAATTGAGAGTAGGGAAAAGTGGAGTAGGTAAAGAAGGAAGAAAAACAAAAGAAAGAAAAAAGGGAGGATGAGAATGTAGGAGACAAGAGAAGAAAAAGGAGGAGGAGATTAAGAAGAGTTTGTCTCCTGTGTCTTTTCACAGGGAAATTTTGGAAGCAAATGTCAAGTGGCATTTTTATAACTAAACAAAAGTTTCAAGGGTATTTTGGTAATTTTAAGAAAATGGGTATAGGAAAATTTTAAAAAACTTAAAAATAGATAGAAATCATAATATGAGATAAATTTTAGATGATACAAAATTTCACAAAAATTTATTTGGCACACTAAAAATTAATTTAGTCACAAATTATATTTGTTAAAATTAACGGATATTACATTATTAATCTTAATGACCCCATTACGCGCTCGGATTATCAATTTACGCATTCCAAAGAAATTAGTTATTGACATGATCAAAACTAAAACGGTGAATAGAAACTTAACAACTAGCTATTCCATCCATTTTTGGTTTTGCTTTTGACTACTCTAATTCCTTTTTTGTTGAAACTGAAATATAATCATCATAAATAACCTTTACATACTGCAACATAAAAAATAAAGCATAGGAATTCAAAAATTTTCCAACCTCTACTGACCATTCCCAAACTAAAGTTGGAGGCAAGATCATGCCAGTTTTATTGGTGAAAATTTAGCAAGAAATGCGTCCTCCCATTGTTTTGTGGGGCAATAAATATTTTGGGCATTTGGCAATCCCAGGAATCTTGGACATATTATTATATTAATACAATAAACTAAAGAAGAGTCATTTGACACTATACATCGTGAAACAATTATACTGTAGATAGTGCGGTGTTTTACATTTTCTGTTTTAAGTGTTTTGCCTTTTTTGCCCTTTATGGTTTCTTTTGTTTTTGTTTCTGTCGGTGTTTTTTAGGTCATTTTAAATGGTTAGCCGCTAAGTTGACGCTTTTGGCGTTTAATGGAATCTTTTTTGTTTATCTGCTGTTCTTGGGAGTGGTTTTTTCGTCATTTTGGATCGTTGGCAGTTCATTTGACGCTTTTGTCCTTAAATGAAATTTCCCTTATTCTATTTGTTTTGATTTTTTTTTTTTGTCATTACATCTTACTCAGCCCTATTGTTTAGAGGCAGTTTGTTTCAAGTATTTTTTAAATTTTTTAGACTTAAATTTAAATTTAAGTATTAAAAATTTTTTAGATATATTTTTATTTCACTCAAAATTTAAATTCTTTGAGTATTAAGAATTTAAATTTTAAAAGTTCTGACTACCTAAATTTTGATATTTAGATATCTCTTCTATAATAAAAACTAAAATTCTCTATCTTATATTTGAGGAAAAAAAATCATAACTTTTCATTTGTTATCCAATTAAGATGATTCTTTTTCATTGTATTTCTAGTGGAGAGAAGAATAAATTAAGATCTATATTGTATATTTTTTAGGATCATTATCATTAAGATTTTATTAGATTTATTGATAAATCAAAAACTTCTTTCACTACTTCTCCAAACACAAATTCTAATTTTATTTTATACTCAAATTAAAACTTAAATGCATATCTAAATGTAAATTCAGATAACAATTCAAATCAGTGACTCAAATCCTAATTCAAATCACACTAACTCAAATTAAATCACTAACTCGAATATCTTTAACAAACGGACCCTTAGTTTTTTTTTTTTTTATTCATTCTCATTCTTCCCACTGTTTCTTAGCCTCCACCGTTTGCTCCTAACCCTATCATTTACGGTTTCTTTTCTTCATTTTCTGGTTCTTCGCTATTTGTGCTCCATCATTTAGGGTTTTTTCTTTCATTTTCAGATCTCTAGCCGTTTGCTCCAAGCCCCTTCATCTAGAGTTTCTCATCTACATCGGAAACTGCTCAACTGTTTGCTTATCGTCTTCTGTTTTCTTTATTTTTCCCTCCTTTTGCCTTTTGGTTCTCTTGCTATTTCACAGTTTCGTGCTTGTTTTTTTTTTTTTTTTTAAAGACAGCTTTTATAGTCATCGTTTCTGATTTTTTTCTTTTATTTTTAATTTTTTAAAAATTTAGGGTTCATGAGGAGATTTTAGTTGTTTAATATGTTGAATTTTTTCTCCTACAGTCTATGTGGTCATTTTTTTATTATATTCTTTTTTTGCTTTTGTTTCATAATTTGTTGCATTTTTGTTTTGAAGAAATCATTGATGAAGAAGGAGCAAAAGATGCACATTCTTTTTTTTTTTCCTTGTCGGTTTTTTTTTTTTTTGACAAAAAAAAATAGTCCTTCAGAATCAAAACAAAAGAATCCGAAGAAAATTTTTTTCCCTGTTTTTGCACGAAGAAAATTTTGTATTGACGTAGTGATTTGGTCTTAGGACTTGATAAATCGGACTATGGCTTCAGAACAGAAAGAAAAAGTCGGCAATTCTCTTATGATTTGGCTTACTTTTTAAAAAAAAAAAAAATTATAGCTAAAGTGTAGTTATTTCTTTGCAGAATTGTGTTATCAATGTCTTTTTTTTGTTGTTTGTAAGCGCAGGACCAATTGATGGCCTTTTTTGAAAGCAATTTTTTTTTCCTTTACTTTGTTGTTTGTTTCAATCTATTGCTTTCTGTGGGAGAAGCTTTTTATTTGTCTGATTGGATCTTCTTTGAGAAATTATTATTCCAGTTTTGTAAGTTTAAAAACTGTTTGTTATTTTGTTTAATTAATCAGATATTTGGTTTATATTTATGATATTGGTGATCTGTGATGTTTAAGTTAATGAATTTTTAACCTTGGTTGATGATTTATGACATTTTTTGAAAATTTATGTCCATGAAACAACAAAATGTTAAGCATTTAATAAAAACTTACTTTTAAATTTATTGTCAACAACTTTAAGTTAATGGTGTAATGTCTGTAATATGAGTTTTAGTTAATCGTGTAATTTAGTTAATGTTTACAGGAAAAAACTTCCACCGATTCTCTGTTAATGATTTTTAGTTAATGGTATAGTGACCTATAATATGCTATTTCATTTTTTTTTATTGTAATGAATTTATGTTGCTATGTTGTTTTATGTATTATAATTTCATTTCCTGTTCTTCTTGCGTGCGGTGTCATAACGATGTTTTTACAAAACCAAAATATTGTAATCATATTGGTCCAAATTAAATCAAATTTTAGTAACATCGAGAGGATTTTTGGAGATTCCGATGGAGACAATAAATAGATTTCAACAGAAAAAAGTCAAGTTGTGCCAACTTTTTCTTCTTTTTAACTAATACTACCACTTTTCTTTAGAGAAAGAGAATCCTTTGTAACAACTCATTTTTTGAATTAATTTTCAACTTTCACGTACTATTTAATATTTTATCTATTGTTTTTTTTAATTCCTTTTCTTCCTATTAGAATAAATACTTTTGTGTATAGTTTTAAAAAATGGATTCTTTAAACTATCCTTGTCACGCTCCGGGGTACAGGAGGTGACATGGCTGTTAATTAAGTTAGTTAAGAAAAAATTTGAACAAAAATATGAGTTTAAGAATTTAATTAATTATAAAAAACGTGGTAATTTAAAATCTTTTTTAAACAAACATTTATAATAGTTTAATAAATAAAATAAAAATAAAATGAAATAAAACATTAAAGAGGGCAAGGAGGGTATGTGTTGGGTCCCACCAGCCTACAACGTGTGCACATATATAGTATTAACAATAAATTATTACAGTCATAGTCCAATCATAAGAAATAAAATTTTAAATAATACATGCCTTGAATTACTACAGCTATTAAGTTACTCAAGATCCTCTATTGTTCGCGAGTCTAGGCAGCAGACTCCCGTCAGTCCTAAGCTGGATTTCACCTAAAGGAGGAAAAGTTTTAAAAATAAGTAAAAAGTAAGCAAAGGCTCAATACGACTAAGGTTTAAAACCAGGTAATTAATTTAAATACAAAATTTACCTTTTTAAGAAATAAATAGAACAAAGTGTAATAAATAAATAAATAAATACCTAATTAATTGAATAAAAGAATAAATAATTGAATAAATTTATTTAAACAAGTATTATCAAAATGTTCGTCCATAAAATACCTTTACATTCTTTTCCGGGGAAACCATGATAATCACCATCGAAGTGGCCCAACAAGGTTTCAGAACCTGCCCCTAAGGTCGCACGCTACACGACCCGATCTTTGATTATGGCATCATGCCCTTATGTATATTTATTATTATTTAAATCCCATGTTACCGAGTATTCTCAATTACATTTATTATTCGATTCATTATAATCATACAATTCTTGATAAGTAATGAAAA
>CAMOHE010047059.1:0-32473 GCA_946598075.1 Artocarpus hirsutus
AGGAGTTTGTGTTAGGTACCAAGCTAATCCTAAAAAGTATCACTTGGCAGTTGTGAAAAGAATCATTTGATATGTAAGTGGCACAACTGATTATGGCATTTGGTACTCTAATGACATTAATTTAAGTCTTGCAGGATATAGGGATGCTGATTGGGCAAGTAACGTAGATGACAGGAAGAGTACCACTAGACGCTGTTTCTATCTTGGGAACAACCTAGTGTCTTGGTACAGCAAGAAGCAAAATTCAATATCCTTGTAACTACTGAGGCCTAGCACAATGCTGTGGGAAGCTATTGTGGCCAATTGCTGTGGATGAAGCAAATGCTTGAGGATTATGGTATTTTACAAGATGTTTTTACCATTTATTGTGACAATACTAGTACCATAAATATTTCAAAAAATACAATACAACACTCTAGGATGAAGCAAAGTGACATACGGCATCACTTTATTGTGGCCATTGTCATAGAACATGTTGCAACAGACAAACAACTTGCAGATATTTTTACTAAAGCTCTTGATACACTAAGGTTTGAATCTTTTAGAAAAGCTTTAGAAATTTGCACTATGTGACTTTGCACTACACTATTAGGATTTGCAATTAGGCACAAACTCTTTTTATAATTTGGTTTGATATTAGAATTTAGTGTGTAGATTTGGAAGCATTGACGGTCAGGTTAAGATCAATCTAAAACTAGAAACCAAACTTTTGAGCACAATCTTGAATGCAATGACCGAGTTAGGATTTATTGATAGAGGTTGAATTTTTTATCAAGATTATACTAACACGTAGAAAACTATAAATTTAAGGGGGGGGCAAGTATAATTTATACACATATCTACTATATTAAAACTAAAACCACTATATGAGAAAAAAAAAACCTAGGGGCAATAGCCTCCTCCTACCCCCTGTCTCTGTCATTGCTTGAATGAATACCTGAAATTGATGTTACTTTAGTTAAAAGGACTTTTAGATGACTAAGTTATTTACACCCAAATAAATGAAATGTGATTAAATCAAATAAATTAAAAGGAAGAAAGTTGTTTATGAGTAATCTGGGCCTATGTATCACTAATATGTAAAGGACGATCTATCATGAGATGAAAGTCCTTAAAAAAGTATGTTAAAGTTAATAAATTTAAATAAAAATGGGGATTTTACAAAAAGGTTGTTCAAAATTTCCATGAACCAAAAAGTTGAAAGATATTGATGTGCTGCTAAAATCCATACCTTGTCCGAAAGGCAATATTTGGAATGTCATCCTCCTTAATCCTTAGCTGGTGGTACCTTGACTGTAGATCAATCTAAGAAAACATAGTGGCTCCCTATAATTGCTTAAATAAATCATCAATCCGAGGCAAAGGATACTTATTCCTCACTATTACATTATTTAACTCTTGATAATCACGACATAACCTCATTGTCCCAACCTTCCTTTTAATAAATAATACCTGTGTACCCCATGGAGAGAAACTCGATCAAATAAATCCTTTATCTAACAACTCCTATAGCTAAACCTTTAGTTTTTTTTAACTTAACTGGTGCCATCCTGTAGGGTGTCTTGGACATGAGAGCTATACCAGGTATTACCTTAATCTCGAATTCAAGCTCTCTGCTCGATGGCAACCCTAGTAGATCTTCTAGGAATACCTCTAGGAATTCATTCACGATTGGGACATCTTTTACTCTCGCTGCCTGCTCTACTTGCATGTCCATATCACTAGCCAGAAACCCCATACATCCACTATCTAGCAGTCTTTTGGCTCTCAAAGCTAATATCACTAGAGTTCTTAATCCACCCACCATGCCAATAAATGAAAACTCTTCCTCTTCCGAAGGTCTAAATACTACAATCTTCCTTTTACAGTCAATGCATGCATTATACTTTTTCAACCAATCTATTCCCAAGATTACCTCATAATTTGTCATATTTAGTACCACTAAATGCACAAATAATTCTCTTCCATCAATTACCATTGGACAGGCTTGTAATATCTAACTTGATTGCATAATCTCTCCAGACGGTAATGTCTCACTATATTGCATCTCTAGCCTATCTGCTTGTCTACCCAATCTTCGCACATACTCTTTGGATGCAAAAGAATGAGTGGCACCTAGATCTAATGATTCCATGAATAAGCATCTCACTTGTGACAACTAATGGACATACAGTTGCCTAAGTCCATGTAAAAGCAAAAACCCTAACAGGTACTTTATTTTGCTAATCACCAGAGGCTAAAGGACAATCCCTAGCATAATGTCTCGGCTTACCACAAGTATAACATGTCCTTTGTCTACACTCTCCACGATGAGACTTCTTACATTAGCGGCACTCTATCCTTCTAACCTCGACAGATAAGGCTGTTTAAGTCTACTATTCTAGACCTTTACTTCTCTTGCCTTGGTCCTGTGACATCTGGTTTCAATTACCTTGCCGTTTCTAGCCGTTTCTGGCCCATGGTGGACCTTGCTGTTGTTGTTGTTGTTCTCTACCCTTATTTTCTTGTTTCCCAAACTAGAATTGTCTACCCTGATTGCCCCTAAACCTATCTTATTTCTCTCTTACTCTTCTGCAGGCCTCAACCACTTTCTTCTCTGCTTTATCGACCTCAATGCTTTATTAGCCACTTTTGTAAAGTTTGCTCCCTCAAGATCAGTCACTTCCATATCTTTGCATATTATGGGATTTAGCCCATTAAGAAACTGACCAACTACTGCTCATTATTATTCAGATAGGTGGCATAACATGAGATCTCATCAAATTTTCTCAAATATTCAGCCACTGTTATCATGCCTTGTTTGAGATTGGCAAACTCTCGTCTCTTTTCATCTTTGGTGTCAGATGTCACAAACTTCTCCTCCAAAAAATCCCTAAAAATTTCTCAAGTCATGATGTTGATGTCATGTATGACTATCACAGTATCCCACTAATAACTGGCATCCTCCCTTAACATCATAGCAGCACAATACACCTTATCAGTATCCGGTATCTTGGCATAATCAAACAATGTCTCTATGGTGCATATCCAATTCTTTGCATTTTTAAAATCTCCAATACCCTCAGACAATTGTGGCTTATATTTTAGAAAACGCTCACCCATAGTGTCTAATACTAGTATAGGTGAGGAGAGAGAAGGAGGTGGTGGTGGTGGTGGAGCAGGTTTATCTTGGCTTGTTGTTCCAAAAATCTCTCCATCAAATTAACAAGCCCATCGAGACGGACATCTCTGCTATCCTGTTCTGTAGAAGTATTGTTCTCCCTAACACGCTCAGCTTGACTTCTAGTTCTAACTATATTTCCCTATAATTTGATACGGCCTTTCTCACATATAATCACAATAAATGGCCAATACATGCATGAATTTAATGTAAACAAATTATATATTCATATGCATTATAAACATAAACCTATGGTTGGCTGCATTCCTTCATCTTGTGACCTTTGTATATGGATAGTCTACAAACGGGACCTTGCTCTGATACCACTATTATAACACCACCTAACATAATCCTAAAAGACCTATATAGTTACATTAAGTAGTGTTACATCTTATCTTTTTACTTATTTTAACCTTAATATGTCATTCAAAAGGAGTACAAAAATACAGGCAAATTTAAACTTTTAAAGAGTTTTAACTAGTGAGGATATCAAACTATATGTAATACACCCCAAAAGGGCTGGCCAAATATATTCAATATAATACATCCCCTAAAAATAAGCTCAGCCATGTACCATATATAATCACTCTTGCTCACCAAAATGCATATACAATAAGACCACAAAATAACAGGGTAGCTAGTCCATATACGTTAACCTCGAGCATTAGAAGTGCACCAGCCAACCATCTGGTCCTTAGCTAGTGTTGGGACTTGCCCTCATATATATTACCATAAAAATGAGTAAGCTAATGCCTATAAGTAGAATTATACATGCATGAGTAGTATTTAAATGAACAAGCTCAAGTAATATATGTTCTCTTTAACTTTTCACTTTATCATCCTTTCATTTTATTTACTCTTCACTGTATCTTTCATACTCTTAGCATAGTGTACACGTTGTTTAGTGTTTCCTTGAGGGGGAAATATTACATCCCAGATGCTTAAATCATTGGCGTCCCAAACGCTTAAATCATTGGTGTCCTAGATGCCTAATCATTATGTCCCTGAAGCTTAAAAGTTTCACATCATTGTGTCCCAGATGCTTAAAACTTTCACAACATTGAGTCTCAGATGCTTAGAGATCCGTCACAGCTCACCAGTATAGTCAATTTCACATTTTTCATAATTCTTTACATGCTGGCATATACTTGAAATCATAACAAGTAGTGCAATGCACATAACTTTGACATATCAATTCACAATATTAAATGCAAAACAATTATGATGATACAAGTGAAATTCTACTTACTTTACTAAATGAGACTATCAATAAAGCTCTCGTGGGGTCCCATATTTCACACCTTTGAAAGATTGAAAATTTCTACTTACATTACCACCAATTTGACAATAACTAATAATCAAACAATAAGGAACTTATTTTTCTATTTTAAATATTTATTTTAAGTCTAATCCTTATAATCAGCTTCACTTTAACAACTTAAATTACAAAATATATCGAAACTAAACTTCAATTAAACTCATGGTTTGAAAATACTGAAAAAAAGACTATGGGGGCCCGAAAATCACTAATTAGGCCATTTGGCCTAATCTGGCCGAGGACTGACCAAGGGCTGGTCGAGGCAGCCCTGACCACACACACGGGCTACCCATACAAGCTACACATAGGCCCTTTGTGCAGGCCTTGTGTGTAGGTTGCTGGCCTAGCTCGACCAGCCATTCCACCCAAGGGACCATTTCAACCTTCTTTTGGGCTGGTTTTCGTCGAACATGATCCAAACTTTATCCTAAAATTTTGCCATAGTTTCCCCTATATTTTAAGACTCGCTAAAGCTTAATTATACCTTAAAACACCTATATCCAAGCTGTGAATAAGTTTTAAATTCTCAAAATATCAAAACCATCACAAACCATAACATCTCATGAACTAGGTTCAGTTATAAGACTATAACTCCTAAACCAAATTGAATGTGCTAAAATTGTTCTAAAGGGATTTAAATAACATATAGATAAACATATCCTCAAAATTTTAACTTCAATGGAGTATTCTAGCCTAGGAAACAAAGGCAAAACCTAAAGCACTTTAAAAATTTACCTGATTCTGGACAGCCCCCAAATATGAACTTGAAACCACCACTCTGCAATTGAATTTACTTATACCCTTTTGTGGAGATGTTCTTGACATATTAGAGGTCATTAGGTTCAAGTATCTCATCAAAACTCAAATGAAAATGCCTTGAACTAACACCAAACATGCTGTAAACCAAAACAGCCCCTTACCTTGACTCGGTTAGGTTTTTCTTATGATTTGGCACCCAAAACTTGACAAACCACCAAGGAATTTTCTTTTTCTATCAAAACATAGATGAGGAAATGAAGCTTCTAAGCTTGGAGAGTCGAACTTAGAGTTTTTAGATCTAAAAATGGCGTCTAGTTGCTTATAAGCTTTTTAAACAACTAAGAACACACCTTAAATTACCTCACCATGAAGTGGCTTCACCTTGACTAGCTAAGTGTCATGCCCACCTAACTTAATCACGCTGCTAATATTAAATCAAGCTAGATGGTGCCATATGTTACTTCAAATCAAATTAATTATTAAATTATTTAAGAAAACAGTGAGCAAATGTGAACTTTTCAAGAGGCGAGTTTGAAACTTTTTCAAAAACCTCGTAATTTATAAACAACCATATGTTACATACTCACAAAAGATGGGTGGCGATAAATATTTACAATAATTTATATCTCAAAACGAAACGTCATTCGAACCATATTTATAATGATCCTATAGTAATTACAAGTACTAATATATGAAGTTCAAACTAAAGTGTGCCCATGTAAGATTAGCAGTGTCTATATACGTGGAGTCACAAGAACAGAGAGCATGCCAGTCGACCTTCAAATCAACATTATTAAGATGTACCCTCATCTGCATCACAAAAGAAATATGAGCCAATGCCTAGCAAGTAGAAACTATGCAATTCAAAGTGGTGGCATCATGTATAGGCTCATAAAATTTCCATCAAACCTACTATATCATAAAAAAAAAGTTTAACGCACGTATAGTTATATACACTATGAGTTGCCCGCTTAGCCCTATTAAAAGCATGCATGCATACTAACGAACCTTTACCGAGCAATAATGCCTCAGGCAACCCCATGAGACACTATAATCCCTCGATTCAAGGAATTACAAAGAGATCTGAAAAATGGTCTCAAGTACTCTATGAAACCACTTGTGTCCCAGGCTACCCCATGAGACACTGTAGTTTCCCAAACCTAGGAACTATCAAGGGGTCCGAAAAATGGTCTCAGGCACTCCCATGAAACCACTTGAGTCCCAAGCTATCCCATGGAACTTAATTAAAGCCACTTACAAGCTAACTACATAGCGCACATACAAACAATCTCTTTCTTATAGTACGATGATTTTTTTTAGAAAACTATATATGTCCCTTTATGCCATGAATGCAAATGGTATATTAAATATATATTACAACAACAAATCTTGTGATGCAATTGAAATGAATTTTTGCTTACTGCATATCGAAACAATTAGTCAATAGTGGAAGGCGTCAGTGTCCTCTTCGAACTGAATGTGCTAGTAAGCCTAATATTAATCATAATTGGCACATAAATAAATTTCTATATCGTTCCTCAAAGTAGAAGTTAAACTTAAAATATAGAATACGGTTTAAACTTAAAATATAGAATATGGTTCTTAATAGATATAAACAAGGTTTACAAACACTCTTAATAACAAGTAGGATTCATAAATACAAATACTTATTAAGAATACATTTATAGGTCATAAGTTAATATACATATAAGTCAATAACATAAAGGTTTTTAATTCAATCCTTTATACGGTAAACTCAACAAATTTACATGTATAACCATTGAATACCACACTTTGGCCAAATATATAATAATACTACCATAAAACTATTTCTTTACTGGTTCCTATTAAATTATTATTTTTATAATGCATTAATAAAGTAACAAACAATGTAAATGGGAGTGTGTATATATATAAATATGGCAACATATATATGTGCAGTGCAATTTACACACCCATATTTAAAAGTATAGGAAACTAATAATTTTGTTCTTTTTACTCATGCACATCAAAGTTTATTTACAAAAACTCATATAAGAAAGTGACGGAATTTATTTCCCACTTACTTTAACTCTATATTTAATCATATAAGCAAAAAGAATCATTGAATACAATCATCAACCTATGATATTCTTGGACACATATTTGCTCTGTATCTTGAGTCTAATATGTACATATGTAAGAGTATATTTTGAGGCAAGGTACTTATATATTTTTATTCTTAAGTTTTCAATAATATTTATATTCTAAAAGCAGTTTCAATCCTTAAACCAATAATAACTTTTTTGATTTGAATACTAATTAGTAATGAGTTCATCAGAGCTAGCTTTTCTTTTCTTTTCTTTTCTTTTTTTTGTACACAAGATTTATGTTTGTTTGTTATAAATATTACTGATGCGTTATAAACAAGCAGGAAATAGTGTGAGCTTCGTTCCAGAACGCAAATAATGTTCCACAATCTATAATAGTGTAGAAAATTCTTCTCAAATGTTCAAAATCACCATTGCCAATAGATATAATCAATTAAGCCTCATACTTGTGTGTATCAGTACATAGTAGAAATTCATAAAAAGAACAAAACAACTTATTATGTAGAGGAAATTGAAATAAAAAGAAAAACACTAAAACCTGCATAGCTAATACTTAATATCTGATTCATTATTATACATAGTCAAAATCTATGGCTTATGTTTCCGAAAGAGAAACTTGATATAAATCCTCCATATACAATAATGTATTGCAAATCAACATCAATTAAAAGCAGGGGAGATAAAAGCATTATTTACCTTTCAAATTTGAAAGTACATAACTTGAAGATTCAATAGGTGAAGAGGAAAGTGTAAGCGGTGGAAGCTTGGAAGTTCGGTGAAGTATGTGCATGCATATGTAGACATATATCTATATTCATATATTTAGAGAAAGATATGCATGTAATAAGCCGACTTAAAAAAACAGTTTCTTTTATACCTATAAATGTCTAACAAAACCATAGATAATTCTATCTAAAATAATATATAAAATAACAAAACAATTTAGTCACAAATCAATTGATAACTTCACAATTAAAATAAGAATATTCTTTGTTTAGCACATCAAACTTCTTGGTGGAGAAAACTAAACATTGACACTGTACCAAATAATTAAAAAAAAAACAAAATTAAGCATCTTAGTAATAATTATAAATGCAATACAAACATGTTATAATTGGCTAAATTTATAAGTAAGAATTTTATAGGCACCACACTAAGTGTCCTTATTTTAACTAAGTCACATCCTTAATGAGGTGTTAAACATTCAGACAAAAGCTCAAATACTAATTAGGTCATGGCTAATCATTTTTGCCTACCAAATTTAGTACATACGCTCATATCGAATTTTTATTGCACTACAAACTTCATCTTTGAGTTCTTAATTGTTTATTATCAAAACTTTATCTATTCCTTTAGCACTCTTCTATAAATTATCAAACATAGAATAATATATTCTCAAGGCACTTACAACTTGACAAATATCCTAATCGTGACTCAAAAATCCGAACATAAAAACTTTTGTAATTTAAGGTTTTCTTGAGTATTGTTACCAAGGAACTTGCATGAAACTCATGTCCTCCACTCATTATTGTTTTCATAGCTTTACATTATCATTATAAGAGATCTCACATCATTAATGGATCATTTTTGTTAATAAAACTTATACTAAAACTCTCCATTAAGGTCAAAAGTGATTGTTTTTGTCTAATTTTGTATCTTATAGGTATAACTGAGCTCCTTTATCTAATAAAGCTATTGTAATCATTAAATATCATTATTACAACTTTCTTCTATCATAACACTTAACGGATCCGTCTTCGAGAAGCTTTTTATATTATAATATATTATACATAATATAGTATTTAATTGACACTATCAATGTGTCAATGCATTTTAAATAAATAATCAACATATAAACATATCATCATAAAATCATGAAATACATTGGTCAAAACATGTGAGAATTCTGGACATCAAACCCAGCTCAGTATCCCCATCAGATCCACCTCCATCCCTTTTTGTTCTTCTTCTTCTTCCTCTTCTCAGACCCATGGCTGTCGTGACCCACTTCAAGCCGTCGGAACCAACCACGTGACCCACTTCAAGTCGCCTGAGCAATAGATCTCCTCTGCCTATTTGGAGAATGGTTGAGTTGCAGAGGAGAAGTCTGCCACTGCAGAAATCCATTGTAGCTGCCATTTCTTCGTCCGATACTGAAATATAAGAAAATCAAAAGAAATGGAAAAATTGGGTCTCATATCATAGGGGAGATTGGAAAAATGAGAGTCACTACCATTTCTGGGTATTTGCTTTGATAGGAAAAAAATCGAGAAATTTTTTCAAAAAAAAAAATGTAAAAATACAAGCAGTGACTTTTATCCAAATAATTGAACTAGACACGCCTTGGTTATTGTTCTCTGGTAGGCTGTGTTTGATGCATATGAAAGAGGTCTGGTTCATTAAAAAGCAAATGTTAAATGTTTTAGATTAGATGATAAATTGGCGAATGAGGAATTCAGTTCCCAATTATAGATCATGGACGCTCAGAGTTTCAATTTCTGTGAAATGTTTTGTTGTTTTGATCTGTCTTTTTATAACTGGGTTTGATTTTAATCCTTTTGTGACTGTGTACCGATTTTTTGTTTTGTTTAGATTTAGATTTTGATCTTCTCTTAACTAGATTTGACGGGGATTTGAGTTTCGTTAATGGGAGTGGAGAAGGGAAGAATTCGGCAAACAGGCCCAAAAAAAAACCAAATTTGACAAATGACCTCTCATTTTTTAAATTAAAAAATAGGTTTTTTTTTAGCATTAAATCTGTCTCAGTTTTTTTCACAAAAAAAAAAATGACTGTATCGAAGAGAGGAATCCAAATATGGTCTAAAAAAAAACTGAAACTGTTTTGATGTCCAAAAAGTTAGTTTTGTAATGCCAAAAAAAAAAAAAGGACCATTGTCTTAAAATTTTTTTCCACTTAGACCCTTTTTAAAAGTACCCCGTGGAGATGGGGAAAGTTTTCTGATTTGTTTTTATTTTTTTTTTAATTTTTACTAAATGGTAGTTGATTTAATTAAAAATGTTTTAGTTTTTTTTTTAAGTAAATGATAATTATGTAACAATCATGTGAACCAAAAATGCAAAAAAAAATAATAATAACAAACGTCACATACCTTAATGCCTTTGCCCCTTTTTGCCAGTTCAGCGTCAACAAAGCAAAAAGAACTTCCTTACTCATAAAAGTTTTTTCCCCCACCCCCGCCTCTCTCTCCCTCTCTTTCCTCTTTTGAAAAGGGATTTTTTTTCGAACCTATTTAATTCGTTAGTTCGAATCACAACTTAAATTATTTTATTACAGTATTTTCTTTCATAAAATTTAAATTTTTATTTAAATTTTATAATAAAATCTATGAACTAAACGGACTGCTCATTTCTCAATAAGAGCCAATCAGCTAATTAATAAACCTTGCCTTTTTCTCAATGTTCTGCATACTTAGTTTCCTAAAAAAAATAAATAATTAAAGGAATAACTTTATCATACAAGAGTCAAGAAGATGCTAAGAAAGACGACTGGCTTCAGCATGCTTTTTACTTCTTTCCTTGGATCTTTAGGTGGTACAACTTAACCTTCGTCCCACTATTTAGTTCGTTGGTTCGAATCACAGTTTAAATTATTTTGTTATAGTATTTTCTCTCATAAAATTTAAATCTTCATTTAAATTTTTTACTCAAATCTATGAACCAAACGGACTGTTCATTTCTCAATAAGAGCCAATCAGCTAATTAATAAACCTTGCCTTTTTCTCAATGTTCAGCATACTTAGGGCATGTTTGGTTGGATAACCATTATAACTCAAATGACTCAGGTCTTGATTTGAGTTATTGTTGTCCTATTAATACATGTTTGGCTTGTAGGTATTCAAATCCCCTGAATCACTCTCAAGTCAAATCAGACGAGTTCTGTGTGCTGCTGTTTTCTGGATGACTTGAAAGCATGCGCTACAGTAAGATTCCTACTGTTACTCACGTGAATTGCAGGATTCGCTTTCTTTACCTTTGCTATCCCCAATTTTCTTACCGTTGGGTTGCCTCTGCTGGAAATCCACCACCATTATCACTCTCTCCCTCTATTTCAATATTATTATTACCAAACACATATTTCAATATTTTATCCAAATCTAATTTTAAATACTCTGTTAACCAAACAATAACTCAAATCACATTTCAAATCACAATACTATTTAAAAAGAATCTAAATCACTATAATTCGAATACCTTTACCAAACGGGCCCTTAGTTTCCTAAAAAAAATAAATAATTAAAGGAATAACTTTATCATACAAGCAGTCAAGAAGATGCTAAGAAAGACGACTGGCTTCAGCATGCTTTTTACTTCTTTCCTTGGATCTTTAGGTGGTAGAACTTAACCTTCGTCCCACTATATCATCTAATATTCCACAATTGCCTGCCAATAAAGTGTATCACCAACTTGAGTGGAAATAAATATGTTGCTGCCTTCATCATCTAGGAGTGAGGAAAAGTCTCATCTTTGAACACAAGTAATCCCCTTCTCAAGTCTTAACAACAATCCTGCAAGCCAAATTTTAATCCAATTGAAGCAATCAGATAAAGAAGTCATGGCGAATTCCACAAACAAACTTAATACACACATTTATATTTGCTTAAGCTATTTATGAAATGAGCTGTTCTGCTAAGCCGTTGGATAAATTTCAATTAACTACCAAGTGTTTCTTACTTGGTATTTGCTTGAATGCCTAATGCAAAATGCAAGTAATTCAAATGATAGGTTAGGGGGGAAAAAAAAAAAAAACCCAAATAGTTGGAATTCTTATGAGTTGAAACTTCTTCATCAAGCATTCCCTTTTATCCTTCCTCTTTAAGATTGAAAGGAAACAGGCAATAAAGCTGCTCATACGAATGAGATCTTTTATTGCTTACCAAATCTGTGTCAATAAGTTTCAGTATCTATAATCTATTTGAAAACCTATCTTACTCTCCCCTAGAGCTATTTATTTGCATAAGCAAAATTAAGACAGATCTAACATGACATGATTGCATCAAATCAAGGATTTAGGATTCAGGAGTCAACACACGTCAACTAAACTTTTTATCACCCATGAACTCCATTAGCAGAGTAATATAAAAAGCTATCTTCTTCCATTAATATAAATATTATGCTTACCAAAGAAAACATGATAAATTTTAATGGAGGAAAAAAAATAAAGGAACTTTAAGCTCAAGGAAAAAAAAAACACACACACACAAAATCACCATAAGCTTGGGTACACATTTCAAGCAAGATCTCCCTCCCTAGGACCCCGGTAATCTGAGAATTGACTGCGAAAAAAATCCCAATTTTTCTAAGCGAAATATCAGTGCATTGTTCTCAAAGATTTGAAACCTCCATCGTCAGAAATACCAGAAACTCTCAGACCAGATGCAATTACTTACCAATCCATAGTTTACCAAAACCAGCTTCGTACCTATCCAAACAATAATACACAAATATTCACCCCCAAAAAACCACATAACCAATACTCGAAATCCACATATAGTTACACCCCATTTCCATCTAAAATGATAACTACCCACCAACTGAAAAAAGCAGATATGATACTATGATGATCATCAACTCGTGCAGCAAAACTTCAATAATCAAAACTGAAGATCAATCACATTTCACAATTCCACATTACTACCTCACAAGAGCTCAACTTCACTTCGTGAGAGGCTTCTGCAGCAGAGCAGTCAAGAAGACCTCGCCGCTCTTCGAATCGGCCTTGGTCGCTGTGGCCCACTTCACCTTCCTGTACCCCAATTTCCCAATCAACGGAGCATAAACCTTCTCCAGATCAACCCCTTTGCTGAAGAAATGGTCCAGCCACAAGTAACCGCCGCTCCTCAACACCCTATCGGCGTCGAAGAGCAGGAACTCAAGCGCCGCAGCGGGAATCCACCGGTTCACGGCCCGCCCGCACCGCACGATGTCCACGGACCCGTCAAACACCGGCAACCGCTGCTGCAGCGGCGCGTGGAGAGGCACCAGCCCCCTCAGCGCCACGACCTCACTGAACGGGGCGAAAACGTTCATCGTCGTCGTCAAAACCGTCACATTATAGGCCTTCATCCTAGCCGCAAAAGTCCCGGTGCCACCGCCGACGTCGATCCCCAACCGGAGCACCGAATTGGCCGCCTTCGCGATCTGGATCAGCTGCGGAACCGGCAAATCCAGCTCCGACTTGTAAGAAACAAAATTGCCCACCTCTCTCGTCAAATCAAACCCCAAATTAGGGTTCATCTTGTTGAGGCAATCGAAGCTCTTGCAACTATACCGATTCCATAGCAAGTACGAATCCGGAATCGAAGAAGGGAAGGGGTTTTGAGGGAGAGAAGAAGAGGACGGTTTGGGAGGAGTTCGGGAGAAGCAGCGGCGGCGAGGGAGAGGGTGGCAGCCGCGGAGAATAAGGGCTTCGGCAAGGTCCTCGGAGGAGGAAGGGCAGAGAGAGAAGGGAGTGTAGTTCATGAAGCGGTGGAGGAGGTCGGGGTGGGAGTGGCAGGCGGAGGCGATGGGAGAGAGCTGGGAGTAGAGGAGGAGATCTGGGGGAGGTACGGCGGACTTGTCGGCGGCGGAGTTGGGGTTAGGGTGGCGGCGCGTGAGGTGGTTGATGGTGGCGCGTATGGTGGTGAGCTGGTGGATGAGGTGGTCGGGGACTTGTTCGGAAGCGGAAGGAGAGCTGGTGGTGGGGGAGTTTTGTTGGATGTTGGAGGAGAGATGGTAGAGAGAGAGAATGTTGGTGGCAACCATAGCCAGCAGCAGAAGAAGGTTCAGACCCATTGTAAAACCCATATTCTCCTTCTTCTCTCTTGCTCTTCTTCCTTAATTTTGGCTTTCTGAGTTTGAGTGGAGTGAGTGAACTATGACGTGAGAGTGTCAAATTAGTTCAGTTGGGGCATTATCTGGTGCGGGTGAGTTTAGCTTTTTCGATTGAGAGGTGTACGATTAGATTTTTTTGGCCGCTGATGGTTCCACTGGTGTGGGACCCTCAGTACAGAGAGTTTGATCTAGTTTTTTGTCGGAATCGAACGGGTGTAACTTTTTTTTCTCTGTTTTCTTTTCTTTTGAAGGGATATTGGTTTTTTTTTTTATTTTTTATTTTTGGCTGCTAAATGAAGGGGTATTGGTTGTTTAACTTCGTTTTGTCATTTGTGCATGCATGGTTGGCGATTTGGACATATCACTTTTAGATTAGTGTCATGTTGCTTTAGATTATTCATGATCAGGATGTTTAAGGTATTGGTTTTAAATTCAACTTAAACAATACAAAGTTGTCATATAAAATAAAAATGAGCTACAATATAATCTTATAACTTTTTGAACTAAATGGTTTAAACTTAAATAGAACAAAGTTCTTATATATTACAGTGTAAAATAAAATTGAGTTATAACATACTCCTACAGTTTTTCAAACCAATTGGCTTGAATGTTCCCAAACACCCTACAAAAATATATTAAAAAAGATATAATTTTTATAACCATGTGATAAAATTTTAAGACTCCAGTTAATAAATGATACTGGTGAAATACATATAAAAGTTAATTACATAACTAATCTTTTAGTTTTATTTATTTCTTATTTCTTATTTCTTATTTCTTATTTCTGTTTTTAAAAAGTAAAATGCATTGAAAACTTATTTTTAAAATTCACAATGCTTACAAAAAAAAAAAAAAGGCTCTTTCAGGGCTCTGCTTGTGTTGACAATATACCATACAAAATCTGCAAGTTGACGGGTAAACTGGCTATAGGCACGTGAAAATGGACGTACTCGCATATTTGTCAGAGGGCATTTTATGCGGATTCCATGTTCATGTTTTCAAACAATGATTAACTAGTCCCAAAAAAAAAGAATTGAATTCTATATTAAAAAGAGAGAGGTTTTAATTAATTTGGAATCCCATCTGGGAAGAGGCTAGTGTGTGAAACATCAATGTTCAATAAGGATATTTTGAAAAAAAAGGTTAAAAAAAATTTAAAATTAAGTAAATGTTTTTTTCATTAAAAAAAGGTTTTTTTTTAACATCGAAACTGTCTCAGTTTTTTTCAGAGAAAAAAAAAATGACTGTATTGAGAAGAGGGACCTAACTAGAGTGGAAAAAAAAAATGAAACTATTTTAATGCCTAAAAAATTAGTTTTTTGATGCTCCAAAACCTAAAAAAAAAAAAAAGAGATCATTGACCAAATAATTTTTTTTAAAAAAGTCATTTTTTAAAAACCCCCGTTCAATAATTAATCAGCAATCACAGACTCAACCAGACTACTGCATTACATTAGAAAGATTAAATATTTCACACTATTAATGGGGTGTTTGGCAGTGGTGGAAACCACTCAGTTTCCACCACAAACTCAGTTATGAACAGTAAAAAGTTCTCACATGCTACAGTAACTATTAAAAAAATTGCTACAGTGTAAAACTCTCACATGCTACAATAAAAGTGGTTCCCACCACTGGTTTTCACCACTCTTCTAAATACCCACTAAATATTTAGTTTGTATTATGTTGAACCACATAAAAAACAGTTTGGGCCAATTTAAGAGGAAGTTATGTGTAATAAGCCCGAAGCTGGTTAGAGGGTGTTTGGCAAAGTGGTGGGAACTGCGGTTCCCACCACAAAATCAGTTATAAACAGTAAAAAGCTCTCACATGCTACAGTAACAATAAAAAAAATTGCTACAGTGTAAAGTTCTCACGTGCTACAGTAAGTGGTTCTCACCACTGGTTCCCACCACCTTCCAAACACCCTAAAAAGTGAAAATGAAATATTTTTACAATCTTTCAATACGCCAATCATACTAAATACATACCCTAATTCCTAGGTTATAGGGCTTGTGTGTCCAACTGAATGAAGATTCTATTTCTAGCAACACAGGAACTAATTGTGCAGTGATGGAAAAGCATACTGTATTTTCATGTATCTTCAACTATATAAAGAGAGTGCATAACTTGCACGGTTCATTCTTTGGTGGTTCTATACGGACCGTTTGGGTGCTATTTTTTCTTCTTTTGTTTTGTTTTTTCTTTTCATTTTGCACTTGATTAATTTTTTGTGCTTCTTTTTTTGACCTCTTTTATTTTTATGTTTGTATTTCTTATACTATGTTCAATTCTAAGCTTCTACGGGTCTAATCATCAAACAGTTTAAAACTCTTTAACAACTATAGCAAAAAAACAAAAAAAAAAGAAAAGCAAAAAGTGCTATAATGAAAGCTCTTATATTGCTACAGTTTTTAAACCAATATTTTCAGTTTAAGCCCGATATCCCAAACACCCTATAAATCCTTAAACCATAGTAAAAGAATGCATGTTTGATGCAATATTCATGTTTGTTCGCTCAGAATGACTCATTTTGGGTTTTAGTTTTATTTTTACATTTTTGGTTTTTCCTTTTTATTTTTTTGCTTTTCTTTTTCTTTTTTTATCCTTCCACCTTTTTAATTTGAATTTTTAGCACTTTTTTTTGTTTTTCATTACCATCTAGTCCTTCATGTTCTTCTTCTTTTTTCTTTTTTTTTTTTTGCTTTTTGGCTTTCTTTATTTTTATTGATCTTTTTTTTAAAAAACTTTTTTTCCCTTTTTCGTTGAGACTTGCATAGTCTCGTACTTAAATCTTTCTTTCTGTTTAACTCTTCCATCTTGATGTCTTACCTTTTTTTTCCTCCTTTTTTGAACTCTATTATCTATCATTATCTCTTTTGAACTACGTTTTAATTTTTTTCCATTTTAATTTTTGGATATTTTATATTTTTTGTTATCTTTCTTTCTTTTTTGGGGCATTACTTTTGTTCCTTTTGTTTTTCCCTTTTTACTTTTTTTATGTTTTACGGCAGTCTATGTTTACTTTGTTTTTCCTTTTAAACTCTATATGTCTATCATTGTTTTTATTTGTTTAAGGGATTGAAACTGTATAATTATAAATCTCAAGATAGTTAGACTCTAAAAAGTTAATATTGAGCATCTGTTTAAAAGCGCAGTTCTAACTGATTATTTTAGTTTCAACTGAAACTCTCGTTTGACCTAATAGTGATTAAAATCAAGTCTTAGTGTTAGAAGTATTTGGTTCAAACTAACATTTTAACAAATTTATTAAACATAAGTCCCAATCACAAATTATGGTTTTTACTCTTTTTTTTGTTCTAACCAATTGGTTCCAACTAAGCTCCCAAATAGAGAATAAAGGTTAAGATATAACAAATGCATAACTTCAATTATTTATGCAACTTTTTCTTTTTAAATTTAAAAATAAAATTGTCTTTCTATCCACTCTTTTTATTATCATCTACGTAATAAAAACTTCAATTATCAGTGCACACATGCATCGTTCAGACTTAAACTAGTAAAAGGAAAAAAAAAAAAAAAACCTTTCCAAGCATTTGGCTTACAAGCTGTTCAAATATTTTATAGGAGGGTCCTTGCTTAATATTAGACTTGTACCACGAAGGATCCTGCTCTTCATAAAATGGTGTGGCTCTCCCTTGGACTATGGTCCTTAAGGAATTCATGACCATTGTCCCAATTTATAGTCATAGTCCTTCAACTAGAACAAGGAACCATATTAACATGTAAAAACCAAAAGCAATTTTCATTTTGTGTCTAAAGTCGTGCTCAAATTAATACAAATTCGACATGAAACGATTAGCCTCAACACAGGTACCGCATGCTTAACAAACGTATCACTTTTCCAACGTAAACATGAAACGTTTTTTTATACATGCAACACAACATGACATACGAACATATTAAATAATTGGGTTGTGATAGATTGATATGACAAAATGACTCATTTATGACCCAATTAACCCAATTCAAAATTATTGCTTTTAAAATTAATGCAAAATTGACTAATAAAGCATATGATTTATGTGAGTAACAAGGTCATTAACTTTTTAAAGTAGTAAAATTCTAGTTTTTAAAGTTTAAAAGATAAAAAGGAAGAGATCCTCATATGAGGATCGTTGAAACTATTTAATGCTTAATAGTTCTCTTCCCACCCCCTAACATAGCAAAAAACTAAATTATAAATCCCCAAATTATTTTTTTCTGAACTTTCTAAATAAGAGTGTAGAGGATAATCCTCATTTGGAAATGATAAGATGTCATTTTTCTCCTTATAGACCACCTAAGTGTGACTTGTGTGGGTCTATTTCCATCACTTTTAATGGTAAATTGGACTATAAAGGCAAAATGAAGAGATCTAAAAGTTTGAGGTAGTAAAGTGGTGATTTTTTAAGTTTAAGGAGGAAGACACTAAAAATCAAGAGTAATTAGTGTTAATAACTGAAAAATATAGTAAAAAAAACACACACACACACATATATTATTTAGAGTGTCTTATGTAACTCATATGTGCTAGGCATGTC
Source organism: Artocarpus hirsutus (assembly GCA_946598075.1). NCBI lineage: Eukaryota > Viridiplantae > Streptophyta > Magnoliopsida > Rosales > Moraceae > Artocarpus > Artocarpus hirsutus. The sequence goes on from CAMOHE010047059.1 coordinate 18,700, forward strand.
AATTTCGAGTAAAACATGGATCTAAGAGTAAGACTCATTCATTTATTATACGTGTCTACCCGGAATTCAAACAAAAATTAAACATGTCACTTAAACCTATTTATTTCATGTCTTTTTTTTTTGGTGTCAAGTAGGAAATTGTCAGTCTTAAAATTTACATAAAAAAGCATAAAGGTTATTAGCACTACTAATGCTTAAAATATGGACATTATGTCACTTTGGTCTCTTAATGTTTTTTCTTAGTAGATTACTCCTTGAGTTTTGATCTTTTGACAATTCTAGTTCATAATAAATTTGATCAATGATTTCTCAAATTTCACAAATATAATCACTTCCTAATCACATTGTACTTCATTGTCACATAGTAATTGAAACCATATTTTCTTCACCACTGTTAGAAACCTTCAAAAAAAATTAAAAAAAATTATTGCAGACTACCCCTGTTTGACAGTAGTTCTAACCACTTAGTTCCTACTACAAACTCAGTTATGAACAGTGTAAAGCTCTCACATGCTACAGTAATAATAAAAAAATTAATACAGTATAAAACTCTCACACGCTATAATAAAAATGGTTCTAATCATTAGTTCTTACCACTCTTTCAAACACCCTTGTCAATCTATCCCTTTCATTGTTAAAATATCAACGAAGAAAGGCCTGAGTACTATTTGTAGTTTAGTGGAGGTTTGTTTTGTAATTTTGCATGTTAGAGTACGACCGTTAAGGATTTGTGTCTTGTCAACATGCATTTTTTTATTAAGCGTTCAGCAGTCTCACGAAAAAATAGCTAATTTAGAACAACATGAAGAGAAACTTGTTTTCAGACATTTCAAAAGTCATAACCAAATCAGAATTTGGTCTTTAATTTGGAAACTAGATGCGAGTTTAACGATTACTTTTTCCCTTCCTCTCTAACTAGCTCATGGCCTCTAAACTCTTAAAAATTTGTGATAATTTTACAAATAGTTTTTAAGGTTGACTTATAGTCTTATTTTAGTCTTTGATATTTAAAAAGTCTCATTTTAGTCCTTAATTTTTTTTTTTGTTTTAGTTTTGGTACCATCGTTGGTTATATGTTAAATATTTAACGAAATATTCTTAAAATGTTTCATTTTAACTCTTAATCTATTACTTTGTTTCACTTTTAGTCCCTTATCTATTACTTCATTTTACTTTTGATTCTTCAATTAACAAGATATTATAAATAAGTGAAAAATTAAATAAAACGATTTTGATTAATGTACCTAAATTAAAAACAATTTATATAAGATGCACCATTATTCAAATACTTATATACTAGTTTTAAAAAAGGGCAACTTATCTTTTTCTAAACTAAAAAGATGTTTGGGAGAGAAACTGGAAATGAAAATATTAGTTTAAAAACTGTAAAACGTGAGAGTTTTATACTATAATAACTTTTTTGCTTTTATTCTAGTTGCTGGGAGCTTTACACTATTTGTTGGTTGAAAGACCAAACAGAGGCTAAAATTCATCTTACTAATAATATTGATAAAATTGTTTTTATTTATCTACATAAATCAAAATCGTTTTATTTAGATTAAACATAGTTATAACAAAGAGACCAAAAATTAAACAAAATAATAAATTAGAGACTAAAGTAAAATACTTAAAAAGTTTCTTGTTAAATATTTAACAGTTAACTAATAAAATGAGCTAAATTAAAACAAAATAATATATTAGAAAGCAAAATAATACTTTTAAATGTTGAAGACAAACATGATAGATCTTTGTGAAATTAATCCTAAAATTTCGTTGTACACACTGCAAAAGAAAGGATGAATTTTAAAAACTTCTGAACGGACAACTATGTTTCCAAATTTTCAAACGTAAAGGAAAAAGTGCAGCTAACAGAATTTTATAAAACAGATTCACGTCTGCAAAACGAAACCTTGTTGGTAACAAACAATTTTCTCCTCCAAAGCGTTCGCTGGGCACCGACTGACGAGACACAAATCGAATTTCTACTCTTTTCGATGGTACTTCTCGTTCCGCTTTTTCTTCATTTTATTTTCTTTTCGCATTTCTTGGAATTTCTATCTTTTTCGTGTTGTCTACAATTTTCTCAGTAACCAAACGCAGCGTTAGGGTTCTTCTACCTAGTTTAGCAGCACGTTTCAGTGGCGAGATTTTCTTTAGTTGTGTTTGTCCAATCATTTCTTTTTGTTATATTTCTTAAATTGAAGACCGAATTGAATCTTGTGTCTATCTTCTCTGGCTTTGATATTTCGCACTTCTTTTCTTGCTTTATTAGAATTCATTTCTTCGTATTCCAAAAAAAAGGAATTCATTTCCTCGTGAACTTTTATCTTGCAAAGCTTATGAGGGATTTAGTTGATAAAATTTATCGAATGAGTGGATTAGATGTTGTATGATTACTTCTTATTGGTTTTTGTATTATAGATTTTTTTAAAAAATATTTTGTATCAGATTTTTACATATAGATTTTTTTTTTGTTGTGAAGGAACTTAAGGGCTTGATGGCAGTTAACTATATAAATCCTATTTTAGAAAATTCTGAGCTCATTTGTGGAATGCTATAAGATTTGAATTTGGAATGGAAATTTTCCACGTATTATATGTTGGAAAAATAAGTAGATTGAACATATAAGACTTTTATACGAACCTGAGGTACCCATAACCTTTCCTTGTATTTCCTGATTGGTAATGTAACTAACCTTTAGTGCATGATCCTATCACCAAAAGGGTTGCGCTGTTGTGTTGCTTTCATTGGTTTAAATAGAAGGTGAAAACCAGAAATCGTGTATAGATGTGAAAACTTGTCGACTTGCTGCCGAAGATCATACGGATAGAATTTATGGTTTTGTCGTCTGATTGTTGAACCTCAGAGAAGTTTTCCAAAGGTTCTAGTTATGAGTCTGGCTTTGAGCAAGCAGACGTCGGATGAATGGACTTGATCCACGTTGCTCATTATACATTTGAAGGATCTTGTGGTACTATATTGTAAAAGTTAGCAGGGGAATTAACTGCATAAGGAAGTGCAACATGCAATTTAACCAACAAGAATGTGGGGAGAGATATTCTTCTCTACTTGTTGGTCAGCGTAACGTATGCAAGTTGGATATGGAATCTTATAACACAAGAGTAGGGTGGATTTGAATAGCAAGCAAGTTGCTTAATTACTGTTGGATTTTTTTTGTGATCTGTTCTCCCTAAGTAACCGAAATACTTCCTTTCTTTCCCACTCCTAGTGCATATATGCACACTAAGGCAAACACCCATAGTTTCATGTTACATCAATTTTATGGTAGATTTACTCAATTGATTAATTCTAGTGATGGGGAAGTACATGATCAGATAAAATTGTTGTTTGTGCCATTATCACAAATCAATAATGGTCTGATGTTCGTTTTTTTAACATTAGTTTTTTTAGATCCTTTTTTAATAACAACTATTCTTTTAGGTTCTAGATTTAGTAAGCATATTTAAATACATTAACCTCCTTTTGTCTTTGTTTAGGCTGATCCTGAATTAGAAGCAATCAGACAAAGAAGAATGCAGGAGCTTATGGCTCAGCATGGCATGGTAAGGAACTAGCTGTTCTATGCCAGAAACGAAAAAGGACCTGTAGTGTATGTGAACAATTTGCTTCGAGCGATTGAATGGTGTTATTTGTTCTTTTATGGTGATATCACTATTGAACTATACAGTTACAGGGAAATCAGCAAAATTCTGAACAGCAGAAAGCACAGGACGATGCAAAAAGGTTGTTGTCAGTTATTAAGTTTAGTTGTTCAATTGTATTTTTTTTTTTTTCCAGTTTTTCATATATCTCATATGTTGAATATGATTAGAGAGGCAGAGGAGCGAAGACAGATGATGCTTAGTCAAATTTTGTCAGCTGAAGCACGTGAAAGACGTAAGTTCATATCTGAATAAAGCTTTTATTGGTATCATGGTTCTAAATTAAAGTAAACTAAGCTTTTTTGTTTTTTTATTCAAGAATTTAAATTCTGAAGAGTTTTCTAATTTCCGTGTGTCTCAAGCGATGAATCATTAGAAGATTGGTTTCATTCCTTGGGTTCTCACCTGTATCTGTGGCAGCTGAACTGTATAATTCCATTATTACTAAGATCTCACTTGCCAGATCATTACACGTGTGATCTAAATCAGTCTATAGGAAGATAAAAACATTTAAAAACTTCAGAGCTCTCCCTCCCTCCGTTCCTTGGAAGGCAAGTCGGTCCTTTTCTTTTTTATCTGTTTTGTGTTGATTTTGTTTGCCCGGACGTGACATAAATGTATCTCATATCATTATTGGAGGATTATCTTTCTCAGAATTATAGGATTATCTTTCTCAGGATATGACACTCGATCTCAGGGTGTTAAGAGTTGTGATTCTCAACTCGGAAAAGAGGTGGCCATTTTGTTGTCCTACCTGCTATTGTATCATTTGGTTATATATTGTTTCAACTTCATGATGAAGATATGAATAGTAATCTAGCCCAGGTCACTGTTGGTTGTTAGGTGGAGGACTAATTATAGCTCATGCTCTCTTTAGGTTCATGTGTGCAGCGTATGACTTTTACCTAGGTGTTTGCAATGTGCTCGAGTCCTAAATTACAAATTATTGGAGAAGTTTATATCCTTTCATATCCGAAACTATGGATTTGACATTTGTTGGAAACATGATAATCATTTGTTCTGTTTTGTTGTCCATAGTGGATGCAAAATTTGTTCTGTTTTGTTGTCCGTAGTGGATACAAAATCTGATATTTGTTGAAATCATGGTAATCATTGGATCTGTTTTGTTGCATCTAGTGGATGCAAAATTTGGTGGGCTTCTTTTTGTCCGCCCTATTTTGAGAAGTGGAAGTTACCTACTAATGTAGCCTTATTGCAATTTACTGTTGACACGGACACACATATTAGTTGCTCTCATTTTCTTCCAAGCAACTGTCTTCAATTTTCTTTTTCTGCCAAAAAACAAAAGACGTTCTTAATTTCCTTTCTTGGGAAATTGCACATGATGTGGATTCATGAAATTACTGCTTTTCCAAGACTATGAGACAGATTTTAGCAGCTATAAGCTATAATGAATTAATTGTTTAATGGGTACTAAAGTGTTATGTTCATCTTCAACCAACTTAGTGTACTTGGTTCTTAATTCCTCCGAAAAAATCAAATGAAAATAAAATAATTAACTATTTTATAGCATGATTGTTTTGGGTAAAATATGTTTGTAGAACCCATGGTGCTTGCGGCAAATGTTTAGCACCCGCACCCACAAGTTGAAGGATCCATTTCCTATGAATCATCAAACTGAGCTTCTAAGTAATATTTTGGCTTGTGAAAATACAAACAAACAAAAAAGTATGTATAGGTAACACTTGGTGATTTCACAACAAGATTCGGGCCAAGTATTAGGAAATAGAGGGAAACATGCTTAATACCTCTTCTAATACCATATGTGCAGTTGCTCGTATTGCTTTGGTGAAACCTGAGAAGGCAAGGGGCGTTGAAGATGTTTTACTAAGGGCTGCTCAAATCGGCCAGATGGTTGAAAAGGTACGTGTAATATTTTCTTTTCTTCATTCACCTTTTTACTTCCTGCCAGTATTTTTATTTGAAAATCCTGTCAAAGAGTCAATTGCTTATGGAGCCATGGTTGATGCATTTCTAGGTTTCTGAAGAAAGGCTCATATCATTGTTGCAGCAGATTAACAACCAAACAACCAAACAAACCAAAGTCACGGTCAGTCCTTGCTGTCCCTAAACTAAATTTGTTTGTCTAGCATTTTTCTTGCAATATTCAGAACATTTCCAAATTTTCTTATGCTGTTCCAATATTTTTCAGATTCAGAGGCGTCGAAGTGTTCTCGAGGATGATGATTAAGCACTAAATTGTATGTGTATTACTGCGTAATTACTAATGATACAATGCTTTGATTTTGTATCTAGAAGACCAAAGTTTGTGTTGTTGCTTGTTAAACATTTTGAGTTTATTGGTTTGCTTGCTGTCTCTTGCAGTAGTTGGCTGAGTGATGACTCGTGAAGAAAGTTGTTTATATGATTTGTCATTGTCAACTTTGGTATGAATATGTGTCAACTCCAAGAAAGCTAGCGTCTTTAGTTTTTATGTTGGAGAAACTTGGAAGAAAACTCATTTGTGTTGATTTTTGTGTTCTCGAGTATCCCTCTGAAATCCATCGAAATTTTTGTACGGTAGAAAAGAAATCGTTTGCCTAAATGCTTTGCAAGCGGAGCGCATTCTGGAAATCGACATCAGATAGCTAAAGCGATAAAATGCAGCTCAAATAAACGGAAATGCTACCGTACTAAATGATCCACATTAAAAACGGCAGAGAACGTAAAAATGACGATATCGTGGAGAAACGACAGTCGTTCAAAAAACAACAATGACCCTTGACTTGAACCAGGGTTGTTCATCGGTTAGTTTCTGACCGTTGGCTGTCGGTTGTGAGAAAGCATAATCAAGAGCCGACCGAATAGAAAAATAGTTGGTTGATTTTCGTACAACAATAGTTAGTTTTGTGGCGGTCGGTTTCAGTCGGTTCATCGGACGGTTTTCATTGGTTTTTGGTTGGTTAGTTTTTAAAAAAGGGAACCAAGAGCCGACTGAATAAACAGAGTTTTGTGACAGTCAGTTGTTGACTAGGATAACCAGCTGTAATATTAAAAGTAATCCAACAGTTACAGAGCAATAACTTGGTTTTTAACCAAATTTAATGTATTTGTTAGTGGAAAATAAAAGATAATTTTAATAAATTAAACTTACCAAAATCCATTTATACAAAAGAAAAAAAATCATTTAGAGGCCTTAACTTTGTCGATTTTCATGTATATACTATATAATAATGCATATCATACCAGTTTGGAAGAAGACAGTCCTCAGTTGATAACTTATTGACTGAGGCAAAATGTTATTTCCAAAAATCTACCATCAAAAATTCGTGGTCGGTTCGTTTTTGACCAACGACGACCAATTGTCATCTTATAACCAATGTTTTTAGTTTTCTTCGGTCAGTTTGGTTGTCGGTTTCAATCGGTTATGGTTTTTCAATTTTTTCAATTCTCAACCTTCTTGTAGATACCAACGTTGTTTAATCATGAATTATAATATATGGAAACTTGGTAATATCTGTTATAAGGTATTCACCAGATATGATCATAATGAGATTGTTCATGCATGTGTTAACACGGTAAATACTAAAATCTAAAGGTGAGTAATGGTTTTTCTACGAGCATATCGACACTCATCCCTTGTTATTTTTACTTCTTATGTGGAGTTCACTGTAACCGATCCAATAAGGAGTAGGCGACAATGTTGTTTGTGATATGTTGGGATTTCTTTAGCTTTAGTTATTGGGAACTGCATTATGATGATGATGATTGTATTTTTAATATTTGGTGCTACACTAAACCGTGGAATGATATTTAAAATATGTTCTTGTGTTTTGTTTTATTTCAAGACCCATGGGCAATGTTTTAATGTTCTAAAATGATATTTTATAATTTATTTATATTTACTAAATACTACTAACCGGCCTATTGTGGGTGAGGAGGGATTTGAACCCCCGACATTGTGGTTCATAGCCATGTGCTCTAATCCTCTGAGCTACAGGCCACACCTTGTCTCCATTAGATCTGTTCCTAAGAGTACCCTAAAATAAGGAACCTTTCCTATCCCCAGTTAAGAAGATGTGAAAGCGTCTCTCTCTATATAAGAACGGTGCATTTGGAGGTGTGAAGTGGAAAAGAAAAGATTTCATAATTGGGGTTTTAAATACGACGACCCTTTTTTTTTTTTCTTTTTCATATTGACAAAGAAAAGTAATAAGAATGAGAGTGTTAAGCATTTATAATCTTGGTGTCGAGCTATTTTTTTTGCAGGACCTCCCCTACAGTATCATCATCACTGTAGTAGAGTTTAACCACCAAGTTTGGGATAAATTGGTGTGATTGCTCTACGCCTAGGACACAAGAATATTGAACCATGAATGAAAAAAAGCATAGAGAAAAGCATATTGACTAGTGATTGTGAGGCTCCAAATTCTTGACTGAAGGGGACACCAAAGGTCTCTGCCCTCCCCCACATGGGGATGTTACAATTTTGAATACCAAAAATCTCAAATAGAAATTGAGCAATAAGATCGTAAATTTCCAAACCCAGATATACAAATTTAAAGCTATACAACAATAAATAAATTCTAAAATTTAAGAAATAAATTGATTCATACAATTTTAACCTCAATTTGCTAAAACTTTAGGTCTAGAATTGGTGGTCTTGCCTCTAGTTGAAAATGGTTATTCTGGAAATTTTCTAAAGTAGATAGAGAGAGAAAAGAAAGAGAGAAGTGGGAAAGGGAAAGAGAAAGAGAGTGGGAGTTTTGAGTTGAGGTTAGCATTTAGTTAGAGTTGGGTGTGAGGTTTCAAGGTGAAACTATGGTTATACATGGTTTTTCTGAAGTGGTTTCTATCTGGCACACTCAGTTTTCACGTGAAAGCTGGTGGGAGTAGGGCCAGCAATTTCGGACACGGCATAATGACACGATACGAAAACGACATGAGATAAATGGGTTTGGACTGCATGTTTATTAATTCTGCCATAAATGGGTTGGCATGAATAACACGAAAATAAATAGGCTAGATTCATGTTAATATGCTGAACACGCCTTAACACGTTTAATTAAACGGGTAAAAAATGTGTTAACAGGGCATGACACGACCCGTCCATTTATAACACATTTAAACTTAAAAATAAAAATATTTAAAATATTTATAGTAGGTCGGTATTAATTAGATATTGTGTTTTTGTTAATTTTCTTTATTGGGTTTTTTTTTATTTTTTTTTAATTGGGTCATAAACGTGTCATATGCATATTGTTATCGTGTCAACCTATTACGGCATGTTTAATAATCGTGTTAATCGTGTCGTGCCGTGTTACGCGAGCCATAAGCGTGTCGTGTTCGTGTTTGCATTTTTGGCACGTTTATTAATCGTGTCGTGTTTGTGTTCGGGCTAAACGTGTCATGCTGTAAACGTGCCGACACGAACACGACACGAACACGATTATTGCCACCTCTAGATGGGAGTGTGTGATAGGGCCATTTTGGAATTTTAACAAGTATTGGGTCCTGGTTTAAATGCGCAGAATAGGGAAAAGTGGTTTAATTTAATTAAAGTTAATAAAATACCAAAAAATTAGAAAAAATTACATGTTATATCACACTTTTAAAAGTTGTGTTTATTTATGTTACACTTAGAAAAGTTTATGACATACTATCATTCATAGTTATGCTACAAATAAACATGCGTGATATTTATAAAAAAAATCTTAAAAGAAGCATTTATGAAAACTCCCCCTAAAATAATAACCAGAACTTTATTTTAAATAATTAGAAATTGTTAAAAATGAAATAAATAAAATAAAGTAAACCACGAAAATGAAAATTTTAAAAATGATTAATTAACCATTAAATTTTAATTAGTCATAGTCATTTCCATTTGCACACTAATTCTAATTAGTTAAATTTGTGACATTACAGTGTCATAGGTATTGTCATTGACTTTGATGCTTTTAGTTTCTCGATCTTGACTTATTAAAGTAACACAAAGTCTATAATGGTGTATTTTAAAGATCCTTTTGTATGATCGATTGATTGTGTGTTTTAAGTTTTCTATTGTTGGAACTTAGTCCATATGCTACTCCTTGAGCATTTCAATTGAACCTACTAATAATTTCGATCTATTATTAAGATTGAGTCACTAAACACATTTTGATCTTTAACGTCGAATTAATGTTTGTACTCTTCTAATTTGAAAAGCAATTATGACTTTTTTAATAGAAACAATAATTAGCTAAAGAGAAACCGACATAAGAAACGACAGTTATTTAGAAAAATGACAGTGATCTGAAAAGCACAAGAATTGAAAACCGAAACGACTCAACAATACGACAAAAGTTAAGAAAAACGACAACGTTTTGTGACGACGGTTGCTTTGTGACTTGTGACTTGTAAGTTTAGTATTTCATTTTGTTCGAATTGAGTTGATGGTTTGATTTTGTGAAATATAGGACTCCGTGGACAGCGCTGCATTCATAGGTCTACACATTATCTTCATTTGTTACATGGACATTTCCATAGCTGCTCTTGATTTGATGCAAAACGCAAATACTTCCTTGTAGTGTTGAAATTCGGTAAAAGTGTTCTACTTAAATGCCAAATTATAATCAATACCAACCAAACTGATTCCTCACAATTTTAGAAATTTTTTAAGATTTTTTTTTTCTTTCTGCCATAAATTTTAGTTCCCAATTGGCATATATAGTATTTGATTTATTTAACTTTTGGGTAAGCAATCAAGAATTGTATTTATGTGGTGGAGAGATGTAGCTTTCAGAGGAGCAAAAGGTCAACATGTGAAAAGTGGAATGTGTCACATTGCTGCTTAAATACATAGAACGTCAATTTAGACTACATAATTATTGGCCTATCTAACATATTCTAAAATATAAAGCACATTCCCCCCAAAAAAATAAAAGTAAAAATAAAAATAAAAAATGTACTTGTACTTTACCAAAAATGACATTGAAATCTGCCCACACTTGCGGCGGAATTGTGACAGCCTGGCTACAATTACGAGATTTAGGGGGAGAAATTTTGTGAATGGCTTTTGCCTTTTTCTATTGATTGATAATAAATAAGTTATTTGAACTTTCAAATCTCTAAAATCAAGGGATTTTCTAAAAGGAAAATAAATGTGATTAAATTTGAAGAAAGTTGTGTACAGAAGTTAATTTTCTCATGCCAATTTGGCTATTTGATATCAAATTGTAGCCTCGTTTTGGAATTTTTCTCCTACAACTTAGAGATTTTTTCGTAGTCTAATGGTTAATTCACAGTACTTGTCGTGTTAGAGTTTATGTCGTGCTAGAGTTTAAAGGTCTAGAGTTAGAATCTTTTCTTCTTAAAAAATATGATAATAATGCTCGACATTTTTTCAGTTTACGAGCCTTCCAGGTGTTCTTTAGGATGATGACAAACCACTAATTTTGAGTGTGTATCACTATCAAAAACATTAATGATACAGTGCTTTGATTTTCCATTTAATATTTATTAACACGTCCTTGTGATGCTTGCAAACTTATTTTCAAACCCCTGACTCTGAGATATACCTTCTAGCCACAAATTGTAAAAGCTAGATTAAGACGCCATTAATCTATTAGCTACATAATAAATTGGAGTCCCCTCAAAGTTACTGTTCAAAAACTTCGTTTATGTATTTTATCAGTTTCTTTTTTTTTTTTTTTTTTACTTTTCTTTTCTTTTCTTTTAATCAATTGTCGTTTGCTCTTTTTTTCTTTGCTCAAATTGCTGAGCTTACTCTTTTGGGGTTATATTATATTTCTCATTTTTAATCCTTTTATTTATTTGTTTTCATTCTCATAATGTAAAAACTTAATTAATTTAAACATCTTTCTTCTTCTGCAATGCACCTGTAATTTATCTTATTTAATTGAAGCAAATTTTTTTCTTAAAAATAATCTACTTCATTTTTTATTTCCCTTTTTTTTTTTTAATCTTTTGCCTTGTCCCATTAGCACTTATGTTTTTTCTTCATTTTGCTTCTTCCTATAAACACGCATGCTTTTTTTTCCCCAATTTTTCCACTGCTTAAAAACTACTTTCTTTCTCATTTACATCCTTGTATCTTTTAGCTAATAACATATTTGTATCGTTTGCACTTTGTAATTTTTTTCCTTCTAAGTATGCGCTATTGATCTATACGTAGGCATAATATCTTCTATTCCTCTGCTTAAACATGCCTTTTTTTATTATTTATATCTTCTCTAATTTTTAGTTTTTTTTTTCAAAAACTTTCATGTTTTAATTTCTTTTTCAAATTTGCCATTGTTTTCCTTCTTATTTGCATGCCTTGTATGCATATGCTTGTAAGTTTTATGTTTCATTCCTCATTAATTTTTTTTTCCCTTTTGAATACAATTTATTCATCTATATTGTAAATATAAGCTATATATTTACCTACATTTTTTTAGGTACTAGCTGCACACGTGCAACACGTAACTTCAACTAATGCATAATTAATTGACGGTAATATAGTAGCAATACACGTTTTTAAACATTAAATCCGATCAAAATCACATCAAACTAATAAGAACATACAAATTGATAGATTTAAAACAGATCTAACAATTTGAGTATTTGTAAACCAAGTTCCAACACTAAATTTTTAACTGTTACAGTATAAAGATCTCACATGTTATAATATAAAGCAAAAATATATCATAGTAAAAAACTCTATATGTCACGGTGTTTAAGTTCTAACTTGATTCTTAAACCCTTAAACCTAAACGTGTTCATGAGGAATTTTTTCTGCTATACCCTAGAAAAGTTTCATATTAATACGCGTTGGCACTTATGATTTTAGGTTGGACCACAGCAGCTGGAGACCATGACTTTAGCCACTCTAGAAAAAGGGATTAAGTCCACGATTACAATTAGTGCAGCGTCTTTAAGTAGTTGTGTGTTTTACACTTTGGAAAAGTCAGATTCACGTTGAAAAGCGTCATTTTTGGCTTGGTATCGCAAGTAAATAGCTAGATCCAACGAGTATGCAGTAGTGAAAATGGTCTCTAGGGTTTTGACAATAGTTATTTATACATGCAAATTTCATCCATGACAGGGCGGATAAAATTGATTCTCTCTCTTTCCGGCCAAAGTTTATAATCTTTCTCTCTCTAGATTTTGGTATAAATCAACAACATGTTACGTATGTGACTTGAGAGCTCTGGGGAATATAAAAACCAAGGGAATTGCTCAGCAATCGTTTGTGAGAAACAAAATTGTTATGTCACCTTTTGTGTGTTGATATATAATTGTCTATTCGAAAAGACTATATCAAACTATTATTGATTGCAGTAGGCCTTTAAACGTAGCTGGTATCTGGCGGAAATTTCGTAGGAGACTCAAATATTAAAAGCCTTAGCTAGATGTCAGATTTAAGTTGAAAATATACGTTTTTCTATGGAAAATAGTAGTAGCACTCCGGCATTGGTGCCTGCAAGCAATAGCGCCAGAAAGTTGTTTGCTACGGCACTGCAATTTGTATGAGCGTCGCAACGCCATAAAGTTGGCGTCACGGCGCTGAAAAGAACAATTATCAACATACAAAAAGTGATGGGACAATTTTATTTGGTTGTGACAAACAATTGAAGTGTTATGACCTTGAGTTGTTTCACACCGCTGTATTATTTGATTGTATGTGTTTCATATAAATATGAACACTTCTTAGCAATAGATAATATCTGTTTTAATAGATGTATTGCTTCGTCAAATGACATTTTTGTGTTCAAAGATTTGTTATATCATGCGGTAATTTGTCATCAAAACCAATTAGCAAATTAGTAATTAGAGCAAATCAAACCTTTAAAGAAATTATTCTTAATAAGACTCGAACTGTTCATACTTCCAGATTTTCCTACCCCCTTCATTCTTTTGTTCTACGCACAACTCTTTAACAAATTTAACATGAGGATTTACTTGTTTGTCCAATGAAAGAGGAGGAGTAGTGGTAGGACGAGGAGGCAACTATATAACGTAACGTCCTTGTTAATACTTCACATAGTTATCTTTATTAGTGGTTGAATTTATTTATATCAATTTTCAAATTAAGAAATCTTAAACCATGAGCCAATTTAAAGTAACTTGCCCCCACCCAAAAGTAAAAATTTCTTAGTATAGTCTCATTA
>CAMOHE010047059.1:39439-56891 GCA_946598075.1 Artocarpus hirsutus
CAAATTTAACATGAGGATTTACTTGTTTGTCCAATGAAAGAGGAGGAGTAGTGGTAGGACGAGGAGGCAACTATATAACGTAACGTCCTTGTTAATACTTCACATAGTTATCTTTATTAGTGGTTGAATTTATTTATATCAATTTTCAAATTAAGAAATCTTAAACCATGAGCCAATTTAAAGTAACTTGCCCCCACCCAAAAGTAAAAATTTCTTAGTATAGTCTCATTAGACCGTATATCTTTCTTGGTATATCCAGATAATATGTAGCAACATAAACCTAAACATTTTAGAGTTACAAACATATTTATAAAATGATAAGCATTGCATAAAAACATTCCTCCTAGAGGATGACTACTCAACGGGAATGCCAAGAGAAATCATCGACAAGTTAGTTACTAGGATGAAAATGAAATGTGGATCCCAAGATACACAAACAAGAGGGAAGGGGGGGTGTTACTTTTGACAAGAACACTTGGAAAAGGTACCATAGCCGTGGTGGATACATCAATCTAAGTCTCCAAATTTTAAAAAACCTAGGAAATGCCCTTGAACATTTTAAGCTGCGTTCTGTTGTTTAAATAGTCAATTAGTCGGCAATGATTTTTTCCCTTCTATTAGTGGGCTTTGTGTTCCAAGGTTTTCCAAGCTTTTTTGTCCTTTTTATTGGTACTTTAAGTTTTGCTAACCCTCCTTGATAAAATGCACAATAAATCCTATGAATATATCATTCAAAACATGAACAAAAACCCTAAAACACCATAAGGAAAGCTTGAGTTTTTACCTTTAAAACTTGCTTAAACCCCCTTTAAGATCACTTGTCGTTGCTTCCTTGATCATTTGAAGGTTGTATACTTGAAAATATTTGAGAGAACCATGAGTAGGGGCCAATTTTGGCATATGAGAAACTAGGCTTCTTTGGTTGTTTTTCAAGGAGCAAAACTTGGAGACAACTACTCATTTTTTTTCCCCACATACGACACATGATGGGCTAAATTGAAATAAAATTTTCTTCCAAATGAGAGGCCAAAACTGGTTCCAACAAAGGAAAATATGTGGCTAATTTCCCATCATTTAGGTGGCACTTAAATGGTTTTATCCACTTAGGCACTTAATGGCAAAAGTAATTAGTCTAAGGACCAATTTGCAATTTCCAAGAGTTGCCCCCACCGCTTTTAAAAACCAGCCACCATTGAGGGAGATGTGGAATTTTTCCCACCCTTTGGGCGTCCTTGTGGGTCCCACATTATTTTTCTATGCAGTTTAAATTTACATTGATCGTATTTTTTTCTATACCGTTGATGCACTTCCTATATTGCCAGTATTCTTTTTATACTGTTTATGAGGTCTCATACTCCAAACACTATAATTCCTATACTGCAAAACTTTGTACAATCTAATTTTTATACTGCTTAACCTTATGCAATATAATTTTATACTACTTAGTTTTTATGCTGTATAATTTCTATATTTCTATATAGTATTTTTCATAAATATATCTGTTTTAAAATCTGTTTCAATATATTCTATAATAATTAAGCTTTCTAGCTTATTTTCACATAATTTCTTCTTTGTTTGTCAACCTATCTTTATCTTTCATTTAATTTGTACTTTACTTAGCGTTATAGCATAATTTTTGCCTTAAAAATCTCATATTTACTCTTTTTAAATTTATCATAAAAATTACATTAAAATAATAATCCTTGTAATTCTAAAATTATTCTTAAAATATTTAACAAATTTTCGAGTATAGACTTTACCTCAAAAAATTTATACTTTAATTACTTAACATAATATCTTAATTATTGCATCTATAATGCAATAGAAATTCTCGTGTGTCACAATCTATCCTCCTTAAAAATTTTTATCCTTAAAAATTAGAATAATCATGGACAGTTCATCTTCATATCCTCTCCTTACTTTTATATTGCTACCTCTGTTTTGAGTTTCTATCATAAAAAATTTGGCAAGAGATATGCCCTTATTTCTCATCATCTTTTTCATTCATAACATACTTTCTTGCATCAATACTATCTTAATAAAAACTAGGCCTCTGACTTGAAACTTCAGAAATCTTCAATATTTCATTAACATACTTTTAAAAGTGTGTTATAACATATAATTTTTTCAAATTTTATTCTATAACAAGTTTGATTCTTACAAATAAGAATGTCTTCCTTCTAGATGCAAAAAAAAAAAAAATATATATATATATATATTTTTTTTCAA
Source organism: Artocarpus hirsutus (assembly GCA_946598075.1). Taxonomy (NCBI): domain Eukaryota; kingdom Viridiplantae; phylum Streptophyta; class Magnoliopsida; order Rosales; family Moraceae; genus Artocarpus; species Artocarpus hirsutus. The sequence continues at coordinate 41,669 of CAMOHE010047059.1, forward strand.
AAAACCAAAATAAATTGAAACGTCTAATTTTACGTATGAACTGACAAAAAACAAATAAAAAGGCCAATTGAAGCTAGCTCAATTGGTGTTTAATAAATATATGAGTTGTTTCTAATTTATTGAGTTTTCAAGTTTTGCTTATCAAAAAACTGAACTAAAAATGAAACCCTAGTATTACGTATGAACTGACAACAAACAAATAAAAAAAATTGTGACATACATGTTGTGTCTCGTTGTCATTTGGATTAATTGATCCGGCCAATCTGTACTTGAGGGAAAAAAAAAATATAACTTCCACTTCTATGAAAAAGAAAAAATTTGTACCAAACCATAGAGACAAAAAGTCCAAAATCATAAATAATTAAAAAAAAGCAACAAAAATAGAGAAGAATAAACGGTATTAATTATATTAAAGAAAAAAACAAAATAAAGATAAATGATAAAGATAGTCTCCAATAATATTGCTAAACGAATATTCTCACGTTTAGAGTAGTGCATGAGCCTAAGGTGTCTAAACAGTTCCACAAGGGATAATGGGTGCCCACTTCTTTTTTGTCGTACTGCCCAACTCAATTGGAGTTGGGCAAGTTTTTTCTTCAATTATGGCAGAAGATCTCGCCGAAATTTTAGTTGAATTCTAGAATTTTGACATTCTAAAGTCTCTTTTTGAGCGTAAAAAATTCAAATAAATTTTGGAAAAAAAATTTGCAAATAAAAAAAAAAACAAACGAAAAAATCGGTTCAAATGTAGATTTAGGTGTGGTTGTAATGTATTTCATGCAAAGCTTTGAGAAATAAAAGAAAACTATTGGGAAAATACCTGAAATTTTTGGAAAATTTAAGAAATCGTTGGTTAGATTTGTTTTTTATTTTTGTTTTATTTTATTAATACTTTGTCAGATGAATAAGTGATATTTGCCCTCTAGTTACTACCCTATTGTAAAATGGACTCACACGTGTTTGAGAGACAGTTTGACATTGTTGTGTTATATTATGTTGTGCTGTGCTGTTGTTTTTGTGTTGTGTTGTATGCTAGAAGTAGATGTTGGTAATTTTTTAGGTTGCTTAAGAAGAAAAATTGTACGTATTTGGTAAATTATGTATAAAATTATTATGTAGATATATAATAAAAAATAGACATATTGTGTTAAACATATGTATAATCTTAGTTTTTAATTTTCATTTTAAGGTCAATATTTGTATATTAAAATGCTAAAAAATAATTTTATTTTTGTTATTTAATATATTTTTAGAGCACAACACTAATAAATTACATTATAAATAAAATTTAAATTTCTCATTTATTTATATTATTAGAAATATCAATAAACCACAAATTTTAATCTAAACATTTCAGATGTATTTGAATATTTGAATGAAATCTATAAGGTGTTTGAAAAATATGCTAAAATCATAATTACGATTACCAAATAATTTAAATATCTTAAATATTATCATATAGTTTTATCGTTAGGTAGTGCTTGTAACCACTTACATGTTATATATTTGATTCCAAAATTATCATCAAATATTAGGAAAATTAAGTTTTTTAAGGGAAAGAAAATTAAGTTTTGACATTTAATCGTGGTCTCGACTCTTAAATTAATAACTATTAAAATTTATAACGAAAATTAAATAAATCATTTTCATTATTTTTTGGGTCAAATATCGAACCATTGTTCAAACCCATAATTGTGATTGGATTTTTAGAGGTAAAGTGCACTTTCATAACGCATGGACGGTGCAAAATGAAAGAAGGAAATAAAAAAAGAGAATTCACGTGATTCTCCCCGGGCCATCATATGGAGGCTGGATCCGAAAATTCAGAATCCACGGCGACCTGGCGCGGAAAACTTGGATGCGCTTCCATATGACTGGCCCCACAACACGATAAATAATATTAATCCAAGAAATTCTATCATCTTTTTGTACTTGTTCTTTTTTGCTCAACTCCTTGTATCTACGTGTGGCTGTTACACTAATCAAAATCAAGCTTTTTTTAAAAATAAGAATATTGCCTGGCTGTTGTTTTCCCTCAAGAAAATAAAGATAATAAAAACAAAAAAAAAAAATCTAAAGTTCTTAAAAAAATTACTGCGCCTGCAAAGCCGCGCTTGTCCTTTTGGTTTCCCGGCAGTCCGACACCAACCATTTTTCATCTCCTAATCTCTCTCTTCCTCTTCAGATTTAAAAAAAAAAGAAAATTCCTTCTCTGCTTCAAAACGCCGTCGTTTCACATCCCTCTTCTTCTTCTTCTCTGCTTTCAAGCGCCGTTGTTTTTCATTCATCATCGTCTGCTTCTTCTTCACTGTTCTCTGTCACAACGGAAGAGAAAGAAAGAGAAGAGAGAGAGAGAGAGAGAGAGAGATGGAGACAGAGCCTCTGCTTCCATATCAAAGCCCTAGGAGAAGACCACATCCCTCACCACCATCACAGCTGTTCCCTCTCCCCGAACACGACGAAATCACTCTTCCATTGACGCCATCGGAGCTCAAGGACCGCCTAATCTTCGGCCCTTCTTCTTCTCCCCAAGAATCCTCCCCCATCGTGGACGCTCTAACCCTCTCTCTCAACCTGCCTTCTTCTTCTTCTCCCTCCGACCTCCCTCCCACTCCTCGCGACTCCCAATCATGGCTCATCGACCCCAATTACCCTCTCTTCGCCAAGACCAACCTCCACCGCTCCAAAACTGCCCCCGCCTTGGCCGTCCTCAACGACGTCAACCATCCTCACTCCGAGCCCAAGCCCCAATTCGCCTCCCAATCCATCGTCCGGCAAGGTTTCGTTCTTTTACTGGTTTATTTGTTGTTTGGAGTCTTGATTTATTCGTTCAACAGGGATGATTTTGTCGCCAACGAGACTCACCCTGTCGTTGACGCTCTCTACTTTTGTATCGTTACAATGTGTACGATTGGGTACGGTGATATCACCCCTAATAGTACTGCTACGAAGCTTTTCTCGATTCTGTTTGTTTTGGTGGGTTTTGGGTTTGTTGATATTCTGCTTAGTGGGATGGTTAGTTATGTGTTGGATTTGCAGGAGAGTTATTTGCTTAGGGGTGTTAAGAGAGATGTGGGAGAGAAGGAGCACAAGAATTCTTATATCATTGATTGGAAGAAGGGAAGGATGAGGATTAGGATGAAGGTGGGATTGGCCTTAGGCGTTGTGGTGCTTTGTATTGGTGTGGGAGTTGGGGTTATGCATTTTGTGGAGTGTCTTGGGTGGTTGGACTCGTTTTATCTGTCGGTTATGTCCGTTACGACGGTCGGGTACGGTGATCGGGCGTTCAAGTCGATGCCCGGAAGGATTTTCGCCTCCATTTGGCTGCTCGTATCGACGTTGGCGGTCGCTCGGGCTTTTCTGTACTTGGCTGAGGCGAGGGTGGACAAACGGCACAGGAAAATGGCGAAGTGGATTCTTGGTCAGGATATGACTGTGGCTGAGTTTCTTGCTGCTGATATTGATAATAATGGTTTTGTGAGGTATGTGTTGGCTCTTTGCCTTTTGGTTTTATTACATTTTGAGTTTGCTGAATTGGATTTTAGTTTCTTTCTCACAAGTTTGTTTGCTTGTTAGTTATGATTTTTTTTTCTTTTGAATTGTGTTTCGCATATTTGCTTTCTTTTGTGGTTTAGATATAAGATGATTGCGCCACAGCATGCCAGGTTTGAAAGTGGAATCTACAAGCAATATTTGTTTCTTTATGGGGATTAGGGAAAATAACCTTCGTAAGGCAAAGAGGACTGAGTGTGACAGATTTTGGAGAACTCTATTTAGATTATTTCGGTTGGTTCATTTGACTTCGGCACCCAGTTAATGTGTCAAAATTTATATGTTTAATCAGGGGTGGAGCCAAAAAAAAATTGGTGAGGGGTGGAGCATATACTAACATTATCAAAAAAAAATTAAGTGAAGGATATATAGAATTTTAGGAGGGGCAGAAAAGGTGCTGAGTATGATTTTTAAGAAGGGCGGAATATAATTTTTATAAAATTTTTTATATACACTATATAAAGCAAAAGGTTTAGGGGCGGCCGCCCCCTCTGGTTTGTGTGTAGTTCTGCCCAGTGTTTAATGCTAGTTTACACTACTAATAAGTAAATATGTTTGTGTACTGTTTTAGTGTTTTGTGCTTAAACTTTATTTGTTTGTTTGTTTGGTTGAGTCTTGGACTTCAGAACGCAGTTGAACTACTATATATTTATATGCTTGTACTAGTGTATGAAAATGTTTGTGTTTTGTTATTAGAACGCCTTGATACGTTTGTTATTCATTGTCGGTGTGTTATTTATAGATTTTAAATAAAAAATATTTTGAATGAAACGTATTGTTTTAGTAAATTGTTTAAAAGCTCTTGGGTTTGAAATTAGAGAGTTTGGTTTGTTCCCAAACGATTCCCAAATTAGAAGAAAAAACCAAGAATCAGTTGATTTGACACCTAAGTTAGAACATTTTTCTGCTTCTTTTCTTTGGTGCCTATGTTTGAACTTGACGATCGAACGATCTTCGTATGCTTTCTTTTTTCATAAGAGTATCACAAAGGAAATGTTCCTCATTTTTGTGAGATGACTGCTCTATATTTCTATAGTGCCCTCTAGTTTTATCTGTTGTGTTCGAATTAATTAGTATCTACACATCCATATCTTGTATTGGACTTATGCAAGTTATATTGGACAACTTTTGTCTGGATTGATGCTTATGCTCTTGTACTTCTGTAAGCATATGATGTGCAAAAACGAAACCAGGACGTCTATCTCTTCCAGTAAACCTTTCTAGTTGACTGATTCTTCACACTATTCGGTTCTTAGGATAATATAGTGGGGAGGAGATATCAGAGCTTATGAGGTTAAATCTTTTACAATCTCCCTTTTGTTTAGGATTTCTGATAGTTGCTCTAGTTTTAATTGAACTTTTGTTTTCTGCCCTGGTCCTGGTAATTCTACGTTGGCCCGTTGAGAGCCACTATTTGATCAATTTTCTGCTTTATGAGATACATGTTCAGCGCTAGTTAGGGGTGGAGCCAGAAAAATTAATTGGGGAGCATATACTAACATTGTCAAGAAAAATTAAATGAATGATATATAGAACTTTATGAGGGGTGGAATATAATTTTTAGGGGGGCTGAATATGATTTTAGGAGGGACGGAATATAATTTTTATAAAATTTTATATAAAATATTGAAAGAAAAAAGTTCAGGGGGAGTAGTCGTCCACCTTGGTCTGTGTGTAGCTCTGCCCTTGCCGCTAATTTTTAGTTTTAGTCAGAGCTATTTGAAACGGGAATTGTTCTAATTAGGAATATAAATAATGGAAAGAGCTTTTTTGTTTTTTAAGTATGCGGGTAGCAGCTAGTTGATTACTTGTTAAAACGTTGATATCCGGATTTTGAACCCTAGGTTTTTTTAAAATAATATCTTTTGCAGAACTATTTGTTTGCTCCAAGGGACAAATAATGCAACGAATGTTTTATTTGTTTATAAACTGGTTTTATATCATCAATTTTTATTTCTGGGCACTCAAAGAGTTGATGATTGCTGTTGCATAAGATGTCCTCGATCTCAATTGATCTTTTTTTTTTCTTCCCCTTAGATATGTGTTCGTATTATACTTTTTTGGCTAATAATTATTATTATTATTGCTTTTATGTATGTAGCAAATCAGAATTTGTCATATACAAACTGAAAGAGATGGGAAAGATATCGGAGAAAGACATTATGCTGATCTGCAATAAGTTTGACATGCTAGATACTGGAAACTGTGGAAAGATAACTCTCGTGGATCTCATGGACAATCAAGTGAACACAAGCACTACTTAGTGTTTTGTTTCCTCGAGTTGCAGTAAAAATTCAAAGTCGAGATTCTCGCATTGTCATTGCAGACTGTTGCGGCAAGTGTGATAGAAGCCATGGTTTCATTAGTTGCTTAAATTACGAAAATCGATTACCAATGAAGTTTGGCGAATCTCCCAGGAACTTACTGCTAATTGTGATTGTTTCTGGAATGGTAACGCAGCTTTGTTGAATGAGAGAATTTTTATGATTGAAATTTTGATAACTTTGTACAAAGTTTTATCGATATAGGGCCTCGGGTTCAACCTTCTGCAGAAAATGGTTGATAAAATCTTCAATATGTTATTCTGATAAGATTTCCATCCTTCTGGCTACGAGGAAACGTGGCTCCTATTGTAAATGACTGTAAATGTTTATAAATTATGGTAAAGCCATCGACTAGATCACCTATATATATATATATATATATATTTATTTTGGTCTCATCACCATATCTATTCCTTAGCGTTCATGTGTACCATATGAATTTTACCCTTTTTTTGTCTAAATAAATTCATCGCAAGTGATTTTGGTGGGACAGAGTCATGGAACATCGGTATCCTCTAGTCAATGAAACAACACTGATCTTTATCTTTAAAAGGATACTTGTTCTGCCGCCATTAAGATAAGATGCAGAATTTGCATTATATGACCTCTAGAAAATCAATAATTGACACAAGTTGAGCACAAAACGACTGGTGCCTCTATGATTATATGAATATTCTGGGAAGTTAGGTGGATAACAAGGTTTATGTGGTGGATGTCTCATAATCTTTTAAAAGCAGGAGTTAGCTTCTGAGGCAAGCCATGAGGGCTAAAAGTGGCAACTAAGGGTTGGCTACGTTGTTTTTGAACTTATCATGCATTTATAATTTGCCTTTTGAATTAATAATTTTTGCAAGTTACACCCTAACAACCACAAATCTATATTAATGCATGCTAGTTTTTTTTTTTTTTTTCACTAGAATTGATATTAACTTGCACGTTTATAGTTGATTAATGTCATAAATGGTCATTTCTATGTATTATATTGTATATTTATTGTGATTATTATCTTTAAGTAAGTTTTTTAATCCAAAAAAAGAAAATTTTGAATTAACTTTAATTTAAATATAATTGAAAATATTTATAAGAAAGACCTTTTATGCTCTTAATTTATGACTTGTAGGAAAACTACATGTGAATTTTTGTCAAAAAACTTACAACGCTATTAACGAGAGGTGTTTTGCAAAAACAATCATAAGTTCAGAGTCCAACTAAACTTGTTAAAATTAAAGGTCTAGGAGATAAATTGTAAATGTACGAGAAATTTAGGAGGAAATAGTATAACAACCCCTAAAAATAATGAAGAGGTAAATCTAATAAATTGGTTCCCTAATTCTGCAGAACTGGAAGTGAAGTTAGACACAAATTTTATGTTTTCATTTCCAATTTTCTCTTTTCTTACACTCAACAATACTGAAGGCCTGATTTTGATTGTCTGGACTAAATAAGTTTGTGATAAAACCAAGCCCACGCTAAAGTAATCTTAGCCCATTGTACAAGTGGCCTATTCCATGACTTGAACTTGTCAAATGATGACTTTGATACGATGTTACCTACTTAGATCTCCTAAGTGTACCAAAAGATATTTGACTCTTTTTCGCTTAAATTTTTTTTTTTTAATGAAACCTTAATTTCTGGCTTCTCAAATAAGTTTTTCTACTTTAAGCCTTATACCAGAACTTCAATTTGACATCACAAACTTCCTTATAATGCTTTTATTGCGTATTACAAAACATAAAAATTATTTTGACGTATTAATTTTTTTTTTAAATATAATTCTAAACGCTTACAGAAAAATGTTAAAACTTTTACTTATCTTTTTTTCACCAAAACCAAAAATAAAGGCTACATCAAACGGGCCCCAAATCCTCCGAGCTTCTAGAAAAAAAAAATACCGCATATAAGCAGCGACCTTTAGGTTAAGGGACAAGTTAAGAAAAGTAACAGCTATTTTCTAGAGTATTTGTGAATATAGTTAGAACTACATATTCAAACGAAGTAACAAGTGAGCACTTTACATTGTAGGATAGATTTGTTTTATGCTAAAACATATTAGAGCTTTATACTGTAGTAGTTGAAACTAATAAGTTGAAATTAAGTTGTCAAACACACTCTACACTTGGAAACTAACAACCTTAAGAAGTACCCGTCAGATTAATTCTCAACTTTTTTGATAGGGGACAAAAAGATGATCCTCAAACTAGGCTAATCTAGAGTTCTATTAAAGGAGGTAAAGCCACTTCTACTTCAGAGAAGTTGGCATAAGCATCTGTTGAAGCTATCTTAAAAGATTTCGTCCGAGTTGCAAGTTTTTAAGACGCTTCATGTCAAACTTTGACAATATACTGAGATCACATCCAACCAGTGAATTGGAACTTTTGCTGGCACTTTTACAATTTGGTTGTAGCAATTTCACTTCCAAAATTGAGACACATCACCCCTCAAAAAAAAAAAATAAAATTTGAGACATAGATGTCCCAACGGTCATTTGAAAGTTTAACTTCCTTAGCATACAAGCAATTTGGTGGAGCTATCATACTCCTTTATTTGCTACTAATTGACACTGCAATGGTATTGACTTTTGTTAATAAGACTACTATTTCCTTTAATAATGAAGGAGAGCCACGTTTATTTTTTTCCTTATTTTTTCTATATTTTCAATTAGCATGTACTAGTATGTAGGTTCAATATTGGCCTTTGTAGAAAAAAAGGAAGGTAAACATAACAAATTGGTCTATCTGTATATCTCAACTCCCTATAGCAGCCATAGGCGGTATTTGTCTTTATAGAAGTTTCATTTTTTTGCGTTTTCACTTGATCCTATAAAATAACAAGGTCGTGTGTTTTACAGGTATAGATCTTTAACATTGTTGATGAGAGAGTATAGACATGTCTTTTTTTATTTCGCTTGTAGTCTCGATAGATTTCAACAGTCACATTGAATGGGACACGAGAACAATATTGATCCCTTTTTTAGTTATCAAAAAAGTTCCTATTTCCATGTTCTTCTCTCCCTAACAGTTATTTGCACACAAAAAAGGTCCACACAAAACAAGGGATATGCAATCTAACCAGTTAGCTGTGTTCACTGAACTTTGACCATATGTGAAAAGTATCCCTTAAATTGTCTTGGTTTTGTTTTTTTTTGGCTTTCTTTCCTTTTGCTTTCGTTTCAAATTTCAAAAAACTTGAGCCTTACGATCAAAGCAATTGCGTGCCTTTTGTAATCTATTGCAACTTTAAGGGAACTTTGAATGAAAAGTATACTGAAGACCATGTTACCTTTAGTCCTCGCCTTCTTAGAAGGTTGCTTTCAAAAATCTTCATCATATTGATGTTAGTCTTCCTAAAACATATCTGCAAAATCCAACAATGTGAGTGGTAACAATTCCAAAATACTAGTGCATACCAAGTCATCTCTCTCTCTCTCTCTCTCTCATAATAATTTGACAATTGAAGAAACAAGGCAAAAACACTTTGAATTCTTCAAGCAAGTAGACAGTCTTTCAGTGATCTTGACTGGGGAAACAAAGACTATGTCTAGTTGAATCTAGAGAGTTTGCCCAAAAGGAGAAGACAATTACAAAAGAAGACAATAAAATATGAATATCATAAGTAATTCGGATTAGAGATTAGTCTACTCAACAAAAAAGATAATAAGTTGGTTAGTAATTTGTCTTTTCTTCTCTCTTTCCTTTGTTATTTTTGAAATAGTGGGGGTAACTTTTATTAGAAAAATCAAATTAAAGAAAGAAAATAGTAAAAGAAAAGTGACGGGCAAGCTGTCAGTTGTTAGAACAAGTCAAGTGAATTTTTGACCACTTAAAGAATCTAACCAAGAGGGCAACTTTCACACTTGAAGGGGTTCAAGAATACTAGCCATGGTTATTAGATATTACCTATTTGCTTGTTATATTTGCAACTAAAATATGAAATTATTGTTTTAGAGACCAATGAGGCCATAGAGAAGGAATAGATGCTCATAATCGGAACATTCTAAGTGGGGGTGGATGGTGAATATGTTGACTTTCTCTTCCAAGTCAATAATAGAAAATGAATAACATGTCGGAGGGAAAAAGAGTTAGTCCAAGATGGATAAAGGTCTTGGTGATAGCGATTGATGACGATTTGTTGGCTTTTGATTATATAGGAATTCTATGAAACAGACTAGAAAAGGGGTAAAAAAAAAAGTAACACTGCCTTGTTAGACTGGGTCCAAGTTGCAATAGTAAAATGATGATGGTTGGAGGGAGAGTTAAAGGGTGTCTCCCATCTAAGTTGAAACTGGGTGTTAGAATTAAAAGTGTTATAGCATATAAGAGCTTTATTTTATAGTATATTTTTATTTTATACTATAATATGTGAGGGTTTTCTATTGCATGAGTTAAAATTGATAAGTTAGAATTAAGTTTGTCAAACACAAATTTATTGAACAAATGACGTTGATGCTCTCCGGAGAAAAAAAAAAAAAAAAAAGAGAGAGAAGAAGAAGAAGAAGAGGAGGTAAGCACATGCAATGAAAGCAATTTCTCAATAATTCTTCTTGCACCTACGTTAGGATATCTTATGATCTGTGGGAAATCCAACGTGAACCACAGAAAAACTGGGATTGACAAAAACCAATTATCTAAGAATATTCTCTTCAGCATTTTTGAAATTCTCATTGGTCCACCTCTTTTGTGCAATGATCCAAAAAATAGAAAACGAGGATATAAAAGTGAAGTTTTATTACATTCGTTGCCTTGGTCATTGGAAAGTTCTTTGGTGCCTCAATTATAAATTGCCGTAGTCTGCAGATGACTTTAGACCAATGGTAAATGGAAATCCTGTTCCTCTGAAGGTGTAAACACTCTCATGCATTAATGGGAGTATTGGCTTAATATTACTGCCTGTGATTTGCTTGACCAAGTAAAACTCTGACCAATTATGAACCTTTTTGACCTGCTAAAAAAAGTCTGTTCTATTTGGCTTTGAATTTTCTGGAAATATTAAAAAAATCACAGAGATTAACCTAAAATCTAAGTGCTTAAAGTTATTTCTTTCTAATTTTGTGAAAACATAAATGGTGAATTCTCTGATCAGGTTTGAAAAATATCTTAATTTTAGAATATTGTTCTGAATAGTTAGATTACATCAGTATCCTATCAAATATAGAAAAAATAACATAAAAGAATTTACTAGAAATATGATGGTTTAGATATAGATCTTCTAGGTAGGATATTTATTACTGAATTTCTCCAAAACGTAATACTAAAACAGAACTGACTCCTTGTGTGGCAAAGTATCTCGTCTAAATGAATGATTCCTAGACTTATAGACCATTTAGAACTTTAGTTAGAATTGAAGTTTATCAAATGGTGTTTTAAGTAATTTATTATAGTATGCAAGAGTTTTATATTGTTTATTGGTTGAAACTACAATTAGAACTGATTTTTCGAATGAGTTTTAAATTGTGAAAATATTTAAACAACAACTAGACATGCTTTCATTGAAACAAATTTCTGAATGACCAAATATGATTTAGACCAAAGAAGAAATTGGAACATCTGTTATGAATTCTTGAATTGGCCAAAAAAGAAAACGCCAATTTTTGCCATGAATGTGGAGGTTGGGTGTAAGTGCAAACCCAAGAAGTGTCAACATCCATAAGATTCTTTTTGGGTAAATACCTAACTAAAACCTGCCCTCTTCCAAACTGACAATGACTTCCAATAAATAAAAGCATCAAGACCAATTCCAAAGACCAAAAACCACTTAATGTCACATGTTTTGTTTTGTTAATTGGACACAAAAGGGTAAAGGTCAACAATCTCATGCTCCTTTAATTAATTCTTTATCCCCCAGTTCCAATTAAAAGTCCTCCCTCTTAAGCAACCGCCCCATCTGATTGAATAACATTAACACTTGGATTTCACACTTTCATACACTTTCACAAATTGCATGATTACTCAGATGAAAGTTTGTTTTATTAATTATTGAATTTTTTTACATGAAATTAATTATCGAAGTTTTTATGTTGGCCTTTTTGCATTACCGAATCAAAAGACTTTCTCACCCTCCTAGATTTGACATTTCAATTTTCTGGATAATTGGATCGTTTTGTTTTGTTTTGTTTGTTTTATATATACACACATATATATATATATATGTATTATATAAAATTTACTTTTAGGCCGTGTGATATATACATGACGTGCAAGTACTTCTTATGAAGCGTCACAATGTAAAATACTTCTCAAGATTTTCTGTTTCCTATTTTTACTGGCCTTTTCTCTTTTCCTATCCTATATATATTTTTTAATTGATTTTCATGAGGAGAATTAAGCAAGAAAGAAACATGAGAAAATTATTCTACTTTTTCTATCGGCTTTCATGGGTTGAAATTTTGTCTCTCGGCAAATAGCCAATGTCACATACCTATAAAAGGTCAAAAGAAAAAAAAATTTTCAGGTAATATATCCAAATGGATCCTCTATATACTTTGACCACCATAGAAGGACCGTGAACAAAAATTTCTTGAAATTTTCAAAAATTTTGAGGTGCCAAAATTACTTTGAGGTGCAAAAAATCTTCTGCCAAAATTTCAAGAAATTATTAAAGGAATATCGAAAAATATAACAATCAAAGCAAGCCGCTTGTTTTTAATAAACCACAAACTAAATTAATTATAACATCCGTTTGGAAATTTTCAAAGCAAACCAAACTAAACGGGATCAAATCCAATCTAAACTAAACCAATTGCTTTGAGTCAGTTTGAACTAATATATATACACCTTTTTTGTAATCATAATTAGGACCAAAATTTGGATAAAATAACTAATTATACTTTTATGAATATATAAGATATATATAATATTTATAATACATATAAAAAATTGGTCTCGTTTGGCTTGGTTTGTTAGGGATAAAACTACAAATCAAACCAATTTAATTGGTATTTTAAGATTTTAAATTGTTATTTGGTTTGGTTGGTACAATCATGTTAATCGGTTTGGTGCCCATCCTTCAGTTCAAATAATGATTTCGACAAGATTATTGTGTATTTTATTAAAATTTTAGAAAATATCGAGAAAATATGAGAATGAAAAAGAACACAAATCTGTTGTTACATGTATTTTAATTTAGTTTTTTCTATCATTTTATAAAATTAAAAAGTGATTTTGTCCCCTAGTTTTTTTCTCAAAAGAATGTTCTTGTAAACCTAAATCATGATGGGATTCCAAATCAATATGTTTCATCTCATGCAACGTGTTGGATTCCAATCAACAAGTTGATCCTTGTAAGACTTGTATGTTAGTGATATTTTTATCCATACATATGAAGTCAAGTTGATTCCATACATATATTTTTGCAATATCAATCTTATTTTAAAATATCAAGTGCATTTAAAAAGTAAATTTTTGTAGTCCCAAATATTTTTTCAATTGTATTTCCACCAATGTCAATATTTTGTTCTGAAATTTCTATGAAATTGGACGATACCAATATTTTTACTATGCAAAATTTTGTTCATTCTTAAATAAGGTTGTCTTGATCTGGAAACCTTGTTGAGAAAAATAAGTAGTCATATCATCCCATTAAAGGAACAATAATTATTAATCATCATTGTAAAGACCAATTTTCTTTTCTTTTTATAATTAATTTAACGTCATATACATGTATATATATAAAGGTTCTGTTGATAAACCTAAGATTTAGTGGTTGTCATTTTCACGCCAATAAAAGTGACCTTTCCAAATTAGCCTTTAATTGCTTGAGAAATTGTGAGCCTTTTCAAATAAGATTGCTTGGTGGACATAAAATGCGTCCTAACTTCGTTAATTAACAACTCCCAGTTTTAGCCTAAGGCTATAGGTAGATGTGTAACGTAATTTGTGGATAAAATGAAACTTTTTTTTTTTTTTTTTAGTATGAATATGTATAGCCCCTGCTTAAAGTAGAAAAAATAATTACAAAAAAAGGAAAGAAAGATGGGTTGATTTGGTCAATTGGTTATTTGACTTAAAGTGGGTGTTTGGAAGGGTGGTGAGAACCAGTGGTGGGAACCACTTTTACTGTAACATGTGAGAGTTTTACACTGTAGCAATTTTTTTTTATTGTTACTATAGCATGTGAGAACTTTTTACTGTTCATAACTGAGTTTGTGGTGGGAACTGAATGGTTCCCATCACTGCCAAACAACCAAAGAAAAATGTAATTTTAACATGGAAAGGAAAAACCTATGATAATGATCTTTGTAAGATGTGAAAGCGGCATAATAATATTGTTTTTTTAGCTGCAGAGTATTAGCCACAAATTGCGGGCTTCACGAAGGTTGGTGAGATTCTTTAGAGCATTTTTTTTAAACCGTTCTAAGCTGCTTATTGGCTTCTCATGCTATAGCAGTTGAATTTTCCTAGAGGAAATCATGACTAGAACAGTTATTTATTTTGAATAATTCTTCCTCTAATTTAGATAGTGCACTCGAACTTAGTTTCAAAATCAATGCATTAGTTTGCTAAATTCAGTAGTTTTCTTTTTCATAATTTTCTTGGATCACTTGGCGCACCAAAATTGTTGTCTTTCAAGGCCAATTTTTCTATTCATCGGGATAAAAAGAAAAATACAAACAGTAACATGAAAGTTTTTCTTCGGATCTTCATCCAACTTTGTGGTCTTCATAAACTTCTTTGGTTGAACAAAATAAAAATAGAAAATCAAATTTGTTGTTGTTGTTATTATTCTCCTATAGCCGTCGTCATTTTTCAAATAAGTCTTTTGAGTCTTGATCTTAATATTAACGATGAAAATGTGAATTTACTCTTAGACTATACTTGCAACACGGTGTTATTATTTTTTGGGTTCAATTTAAGTGTTATTATTGACTAGGTGACAAGTTGTTCTAATTATTGACTTAACTCCAAGTAAAGATTGTTCTACCGTTTTTCTAATGTCTATGGTCTGATTACCTTGGAGAATGAATGTGATAAACATTTCATTCTCATTTAATTACAGGAGATTCTTTGGTCAATGTATATAGTTATTCAGCAAAACATGATAGAATAAATTCAGGCCAGGGGGAAAAAAAACCACATGATAATCAATCAAAGTTGCTCTTGAGGTGGATTAGACTTTTTGTCCCCCTTTGAATTTTGTTTTTCTCAAAAAAGTTTTTGACCATATAAAGCCTCTCTAGGCTTCCCTACATGACTTGGAATTTAGTGTTTGGTAGGAAGTTTATTTTCTGCTGACTTCCATAGGCAGCCTGCTAGTCAGATGACTATTTAGAGTTTAATTTAGTCAGATGCCTTTCATTTTCTTTCCTTTAAAAAAAAAAAAAGGATTGTTTCCTTTTTTTTTTTTTTTTTTTT